>JABXWE010000352.1:0-88788 GCA_014611495.1 Limonius californicus | reverse complement strand
ATTTGTAGATGTTAATTTTCATGTTCATTTTTTCTATCTCTTCTACCCAATTGTTTAGTAGGGACTGCATTTTATTCTGTGTATCCGCCATTAATATTATATCATCAGCGTATAGCAGTCCTTCCATTTCCACTGGAAGCATATTTGTGTATCCTATCGTTACCTGGAGGTGTTTAGTCCTTTTCTTGGTATTTTTCACTATTTTGTCCATTATCAATATGAATAGCGTCGGGCTAAGACTATCTCCTTGCTTAATTCCATTGTTTATGTAGAACTCTTTTGATCTTTTTCCACCATTTGTACTTTTCCTTTCACCCTGTTGTATGTACTTTTGGTTACTTCTATAATCTTTTGGGTTATTTCAAGTTCTTCCATAACTTTCTATATGGTATCTCGGTTGATTGAGTCAAAAGCCGCTTTGAGGTCTATGAGAATAATATACAGTTCTTTTCCCTGTTCGTTTCTTTTCTCTATTAGATTTCTCAGTATAAATATATTATCCATAGTTTGTCTCTGTCGTCTAAAAGCTGATTGCTCCCCTTCCAGTTTTCCCTCTATTTCCTTCTTTAGTCTGCCTTCTACAATTCTTGTATATAGTTTGAATGCAATTGGGGACAGGCTATATCTCTATAATTCTCGCATTCGAATTCATCCCCTTTTTTATGAATTGGTACCATTAAATTTTCTTCCCAATCTTTCGGTATTAAATTCAGAAACTAATTTAAATGACATAATAGCAGATGAGGTGAACATCAATAAGGAGACGATTCAACATATTTTACATGCGAATTTAGGTAAGAGGAAGATAGTTCGTCCCGCACAGTATTAAGAATGAACAAAAACAGGGAAAAGTTATATCACGCGCAGGCTCTGTTCAGATTTGTCGCAACAATGAACATTTCTTAACTGCATTGTCACTGGTGATGAAAGATCAGTGCTTTAGTAGAATGCTGAAACGAAACACCAGAGCATGCAATGATTGGAAAATCATCAGCAACGCCCAAAAAGTTTGATTTACTAAAATCCATAGTCAAATCAATGCTAGTATCCAAGATGAGGTTAATAAGGTATTTGTGCCTAGAGGAGTGCGATCACAATAATGAGAAAAGGTGAGCTAGTTCTTCTTGCATGACATGGAACCGGCCCATTCATATTACTTTCTACGGTGCTAGTCTGGGAATTAAATTGATAAACCTCGTATGTATGCCACCGCTGATATCTGCAGAAGAGCTTGCGTAGTAGAACAGCATTCTCGTCTCACCGCTGGGCACCGGCCGCGTCTCTGTCACGTGTTTCTCCTCAGCGCTAAGATACCAAAAAATGTAACGTACAGTGTAACATCGTAAACAGAAATTCGGTGCAGACTTTGGTGTTATCATGACGGATTAACATTACTGAAACATTAAGTTTTAAAGGAATTATAGTATTTTATTTAAAATAGTGTAATGGTTACGAGGTGTTGTTATGTTCATTTCAAATTGGCCGCTTTATATAAATTGATTCCGTAATTCGTTTGCCGCTTCGTAGGAATTAATAACGTTATTTTAATTGCAGTCTTATTTTGGGCTACCATTTCGGTATTTTGTTGTGTCTTTCGAAGTTTGAGATATGTTTCTTTTGTGTCAAAATTGCAGACTTTTATTTTTCTCGAGCTTGACCTCGGAAGCGTCCGCTCAAGTGTCCCCTTGTTCTAGAACTTTTACATAACATGTCGAAATATGGTGCAAACTTTTGAGGGGGTGCAGATCCCCATTGCGTTTTTACGTCAGTCAATCTTTTTCCTTTCGTGACTCCGGACTTTCCCTTAATTACTTCTTCAGGGAAGGGCCGTAAATATATATCGAGTGCTGCAAGCGTCGGCTTGGGTTTTCGTCGGGTATACCTGGTGTAATTTTCGTTTCGTTGTTTTACCAAGAGGTGAAAACAACACATCGACAATTGTCGGATATTAGTACGCTAGGATTTTAAACCCAAATTAAAGGTAATTCTTTGTGAATTGGCCGATCGCCGTTCGGCGGATGAATTGCGAAGCCCAGCTCCCGTCGCTCTGCGGCTATTTTGTTTTACCATCGAAGAGTCCTGTCTTGCGTTCAACGTTAGCAGCCTGTTGAAATCGCCGTTATATTGTGCCTGCCTTCTCCGAACTTCAAGATAAAAGATCAAGTTTTGTGATGTGTAAAAGTAATCGTTTTGTTCCGGGTTATCTTGCAAATTTCAAATTTTGATTTTTATGTAACAGGAAACAGCGACCTTCAGTCGCCATTTGTGGTGTTAGATAAGTATAAATCTACCAGATTATATTCTGTTTTTTTGATGAGCTTCAGCGTCACTGGTGCTACGTAGCTGTATGCAGAACGTAAATCCCATCTTTGTGAACGATTCCCTGGCAATCAAAAATGCAAATCAGCATGCATTTGATGTTCGACTTGCCATTTTTGCTTTATTTAGCCTTGGAGAGGTTAAAGTGTGCCATTCCATGCTCTGGCGTTAAGTTTTCGGGTCAGACTCAAACACCCAAGACTCGTCACCAGTAATGACACGTTCCAGACAATGGGGATCATTTTCAATCGATTCCAAAAAATCAAGGCAACTTTCTCTCCTAAAGTTCTTTTGGTCCTGCGAAAGGTTTTTCAGAACCAGTTTTGCGCAAATTTTTCTCATTCCCAATTCATTGGTCAAAATCTGATGAACACTGGTGTGAGTCAAACTTAACTCTTCCCCTATCATTCAGACTGTTAACCGACGATCTGAACGCACAAGATACCGGACAATGTCTTCGTAGGCCTGCCGAAGTTTTGCAAAAGTTTCCGCTGCACTGCGCCCAAGTCTGAAACAAAGCTTGATAGCACATCGTTGCTCGAAATTGATGTCACTCATTTTCAGAAGACACTAGAAAAAAATGTTTCACGAAAAAAATGGTTATGGACAACCAAATGACTCTAGCGAGTTCAAACTCGTACGTAAAGACGTATCACATGTTCACCGACCGCCCCTTCCACTCCCGCATCACCAGTGTTGCCAAATCGAACGCTAAGCTACCAGTCTCATTATTTAATTTACAAATTCGTATTATCGGAAGTTTGGTTAACTGATAAATTACATTTTTAAATTGTTCTCAGTAAACCTATCTGGGAAATAAAATATGTAAATGTCTAAATTTTTTCCTTTTTTATCGATTTAAATTTTCTACACCAGTTCTCGAAATAGTTCTTGTTGAGGTTTAAAGCAGAGTGTATTATTAGTACCCAATTGGGACAGTTACGCACAGAAAACTCGCCAGGTCTTTAAAAATTCATATTTTTAAGTCCTCGTTAATTTACGGTTTTTAAACATATCAAAAGCTTTCTGTTTAATAAATGAAGCGATTTATCTTTTAATGTTTACCGGGAAGTGTCTATGTGGATTTCGCATTTTATTAAGCTACGTTTACCAAATTACGAATGTTTATTCTTTTTATAGTAGTCTAAATAGGTAATCATAGGAGCAAAAGAAAATTATTGAATATATTTTTATGCCAAGGAAGAATTTACACTCTACCTGATATTTACAATGTGTATATTTCAGGAAGATAAATCTGAAAACGTAGAAGAAATATAAATTACAGATGATTTTATTGTAAAACAATCTACAAATCACGTGCATTATTTGTAAATAACTAATACTATTATTCCATAAATATTAACATTTTATGCACAACTTTATTATTTATTCCAAGAATCTTAGAAAACAATACATAGTGAAGGTTATATTAGACACGTAGTTCCAGCAGCATAACAATTTTTACAAAAAGCCTGATCTAAAAGATATGATTAAAGTTTCCCAACATAATGCTCCATTGATCATTAAATTTTAAGTTTGAATTTTATTTGTCTGCAAGTACCAACGTATAAACTTAACCAACAGTAGAATTTAAAAAGTATATTGTGGGATGAACAGTAAATGAAACAGCACCTGTATGCAAGGATTTAAATAGATTCCCGCCACTGTTAAAGTTGTGTACGCCTTCTGTCTCGTTTTACAGTGGTTTTTCTGCTTCTATTTCAAGGCTTCTCACAATATCTCATATATTCGTTCCAAAATCTTCCAGGTGTCCTCCTTCTACTGATACGAAGTTGTATTCCTCTCACATGGCCATGTTTCCTTTCTCAATCACATGAGTTATCCTAAATATTTACAAGTTCGTATTTCTGTCCTATTCACTACATTATCTTTGCCAACATTACTGTTCTTTATTCGTATTCCAAATATATTTCAGTTCATCTTGAGCTCTACCATGAGTAATCCATTTCCGCCCGTTGTGTCACGTTCACCTTTTGCAAACAGTGCTTAAGGTATTTTAACTGCTATGCTTATTAGATGTCATTGTAGTCGATAATCAGAACATAGAAATATACTTTCGAGTTTATTACAAAATAATGGCTCTGACTATCATTTATGTCGTGCACTGTTCTTAATCCATGTTCGAAATGCATGCCTTTGTTGTTTCTGTGAGTCTAAGAGTTTGAATTATTATTATATTATTACCTACATAACCAAAGCTAACCTTGACTGTTCACAACGTGATCATTTCTTAATCTGGAAAAATGTCCTACCTGGGGTAACTTAAAGGCGTGCTTTGTGCATCCGTATTGGTTACCGAAACTACAGTATCCGCTAAGTTCAACTTAAGTTGAGAAATAGCTATTCTGAATGGTTAACTTTATCGCCACCAAAAAGGTTGACTTTGACTTCAAGTGCACATCTTTAAAGCGACCTATCCTATAGTTGTTAGTTTTGGTTTACATGCTGTTATAGATAACAGGTTTAAAAAGTTAACAAGAAGATACTTGTAAATCCCTGTTAGAAGATAATCATAGTAAGTCGATAACAGTTGCAACAGCATGTACTGTTGCGAATAACTATATTGCAACACAATTTAAAATATTCGTTATTTTAGCTACTGACCGAATATCTTATTACCTTGTAATTAGTAAGAAAATTATTTACAACTAAAATCAAAATGTAATGTTATTATTGTTTATTTCCCATTTATCAATTACCTACAGAAATGACTAGCAAAATTGTAATGAAAACATAAATATTGTTCGTTAACCTATCATCATCATCATCATCTGACATGCAGCTGACTCAAGGGTCGATCCTGGATACATACAATAAATCATATTACGTGTTTATGTTTATTTAAGCTATCGTCTAAGCTCTCAGAAAATATTTGCTATTCTTCTGTGATCTTTCTTGGTTAACTTTCGAACAATCCTCGCGGTTACATTCCACACCAGCGTACTAGTAAAAATACAACCTTCTTACCATAATGCTAACTATGGAGATAATCGTTTCTTTAATAAAAGGTGACCGTTAAACTTTTGTGGCATTTGTTCAAATAAATCTACAACCCAATAAAATTGGATATATATAAAAATCTTCTAGAATCCTTATAGATTAGTCATAGGTTCTTACGTTGTCTACCTTTCGAGTAGAACCAAATTTACTTTAAGCTTTATGAAGAGGATAAGTAAAATAAGAGATTAGCAATTCCATTACCGTTATTAAGTACTGTGGGCTTTGCAACAAATCTTAACATGCTGATATGTGATAATTTCTCTAATTAATATATAAAATTACAATAAATATTACAACATGAATATGGAACGGACCACAACGTAAACTATTAAGGGGTGGACGGTTGCACGGCATATTAACAGCCAACTACACCGATACAACATGCAGTCTTTTAAGAATAACACTGTGGAAGAAAATGCCACCAAAATAAAACAATCCTTTCTTACCGAAAGCAAAATTACCTTAACGAAACGTGAACGTGAATAAGGAAAGAAACTGGATGAATCAAGAAATTCTGAACCTCTTAAACGAACGAAAGAAAGTTAAGAACAAAGATAGATATAAATAACTGGATATTCATCGATTAATACGATGAAAAATAAGAGAAGCGAAAAATAATTGGTTAGAAAAATGTTTCAAAGAAATCGAGCCCTTACAGAGAATTTGATTTCAATCTACATAAGAAACTTAAACAACAGCAACATTTCATAAAACTCAGACTACAACTTTGCTAATAGACTCCGATGGTAGATTTATAACAGATGTGGAAGAAAGTCATACACAATGGGAAAATTATACCACTACCCTTTTCGACGATGAAAACAGAACATACCAAGAAAGCCTCCTAGAACAAGATCTTGCTAAAGACCCAGATATTCTAATGGTTGAAGTGGAAACAGTGATACGCCAAACCAAAACCAGAAAGGCGTCTGTTCAGATGAATTTCCGGTTGATTTAATTTAGCTTCCCGATGACGAAAGTGTTACCAATCTAACAGCACTTTTGAATCAAATTTATAGTTGGGATCGAATTTCAAACGACTGCCTAGGATCAAACTTTATAACACTTCCTAAAAAAAGCAAACCAAGCAAGTATAGTGATTATAGGCTTATAAGCCTGATGAGTCATTTGCTGAAACTGCTATTCCGAGTGATACATAATCGCATCACGAAGAAAATAGTTTTCGTGATGGTTTAGGAACACGCGAAGCGATGTTCTGCATGAGAACCTTGCTGCAACATAGCTGTGAATTTCGGAAAACATATACGTTTGCTTCATAGATTTCGAAAAGACTTTTGACAGGTTTCGACAGTCGCTACAGTTTGAATGTCTGCAATCTGCGGGGTTGGACAGCTATGACATAAGACTTTTGAAAAACTCTATTACAACCAAACCGCCTTTATTATAGTAGATGATACTACCAAACCAAAAAATTCTATTAAACGTGGTGTAAGGTAGGGATGCATATTGCCCCCCATGCTTTTTCATGTTTATACTGAGCTAAGCATTAGCTGGCAGAGAAGAAGGTGTGAAAATTGGCGGTGAAATAATAAGTAACATGAAATATGCCGAAAACACCGCGCTGCTAGCTAAAACTCTTGTTGATCTCCAACCACTAGGTAATGTAGTAACTGAGGCAAGCCGACGCAAAGGCATAAATATAAATATTGGAAGAACTAATTTAATGTTAGCGGGCAAAATGCTTGTTAATCTCTGTCAGATAACAATCGGTAGACCTAACATAGAACAGGTGAAGCATTTAAAATATCTCGGTAGTTGGCTTAATTCTGAGATAAACTCTGACGAGGAATTCTAGCTCGAATCGAATTATCTCGAAGGGCATTTACATCGTGCAATCAGGTGTGCCGGCTTGCAATATTGGAACTTACCGGCAATGCCATTGTTTGGACAATAAGTTGCCTTCCTTCTACAATGAACCTGAAATATTAAACAGAAGAGTACATAGCAAGCAGGTCCCTATCGTAGGTGCTGTAGTTCTTCTGAGCGTTGTTCAGTTTTTGCGAATAAAATGCCAGAGGCCTCAACTGTCCACTCTACTGCTATTCAAGCACTGCGCCTATAGCGGCGTCAGAGGCGTCCACGGTAATGCAAAGCGCACCCTTTTCCACTGGGTGTGCCAGTAGAGTTGCTCCTGCGAGTTCGCGTTTGCAGAATTGAAAATCTTCTTCGGCTTGCGGTGTCCTATTAATTAGTCTTTTTTCGTTGTGGCGACTGTCTTTTAGATATTCATTCAAAACTGCTTGAGTTTTGGCAGCATTTTTCACAAATCTCCTGTAAAAATTGATAATACCTAAAAAGCGGTGAAGTTCAACAATGGATTTTGGTTTTTCCATGCAGGTGATTACTTCTACCTTGCTCGGAAGTGGTGTTGATCCATCTGAGATGATCAGATAACCAAGATATTCGATCTGTTGAACTCCCAGTACACATTTGGCGGGGTTGACTGCAATGCAGTATTCATGGAGGCGCTGTAAAATCTGTCTGCGGTGATCGAGGTTCTCGTACTCGTCAACTGAGACTATTAAAACATCTTCGATGTGGCAGTAACAGAAGTCTAAAATGTGTATTGGGAGATATACAGATCGAATATCTTGGTTACCTGATCACCGCCGATGGATATTGTCTTATTGTTGTAGACCGCTTTACAAGATGGCCAGAAGCATTTGCTTTGATGGATATCACCGGCAAGACCGTAGCGAATGCATTTTACAGCGACTGGATAGCGCGGCTCGGTACCCTGCGCACGATCACAACATACCAGGGCAGTCAGTTTGATTCAGCCCTACTAAACCATTTAACAAATCTCTTAGGTACGAAGCGCTCTCGCACTACACCATACAACCCAAAATGTAACAGCCTTGTAGAACGTTGGCATAGAACATTCAAGGCTGTCATCATGTGACATCAAACCGAAAGATGGATGCTTCCTATAACTTTATTGGGACTTAGAGCAAGTAATAAAGGCGATTTAAAATCCCCCCTCTGCTGAATTTGTCCATGGTACAGCTTTACGGTTATCCGAAGAATTCTTTTTCAGTGAAAACACCTCCGAGGACCCAGCAAGTTTTGCACAAACTCTGCGCCAACAGATGCGGGAACACCGAGCAGTCTCAGCATCCCACCACAATACGCAGACAGTTTTTGTCCAAACTGAGCTGCTTAATTGTTCCACGTTTTCCTGCGGGACGATGCCGTCGACGTGCCCCCGTACCGTCCCATACCACGTTGTTGCCCGTCCAAACAACAAAACATTTACAATAATGTTACATGGCAGGAACACCAACGTTTGCGTTGACCGGCTAAAAGCAGCATTCATCGCTCAGCCACCAGGTGAACCTCCAGCAGTCAATTCAACGCCTTCAGCCTACCTGAACTGCCAAACCAACAGTACCAAAATGAAATCGGGCAAGGCCGTTAAACTGCCAGTTCGTTTTGCAGGTATTGACGCTTCGCTGGGTAGGGGGTGATGTGCCGCCTTGCAATATTTGAACTTCACGGTATTACGTTCAAGAAAATGCTACAGCAAGCCCTAGATGCACCAAAAACACGTGATTTTGTCCGGTAGCAACCCACGCTGTAAAAATGTTACCGCGTTTCTTAATGTATTTGTGTAAATCTCCTGGTTAATTATTGTTGGTAACTTCAAATAAATGGTTTTACAACACTGGTATGTCGTGTTTCCACACAGAGTTTGAACATATAAATTCGTCTGCGTGTCCCTAGGTGCTACATATGGTCCATACTACTTTTTGGATGCGAAACCTGGATACTAAAGATAACCACTATACTATGAGTCGACTATAGGCCTCTGGTGTTAACGACACATCTTAAAAATATCGTGGATCTCACATACCTCAAATTAAGAAGTCTTACGATTACTGAGCATAGAACGTAAACTGCTTGACACCATAAAAAAAGGAAAGCAGAACATGTTGGTCATATCATCCTCCGTCCAAGGTACCATCTACTAAGGCTGATAATCCAGGGTAAAGTGGAAGGAAAACAGTGGGTAGGCCGCAAGAATATATCATGGCTCCGGAATATTAAGCCATGGACGGGTCTATCAGTTGAGCGAGTGTTTCGAGCTGCGTCAGATCGTAACGAATTCCATGATATAATCAACACCCTTACATAATGATTCCTCAACGCTTGACAATACAAGCAAGGCACTACAAGAAGAAGATATTTCACTATTGGTTATCTTCTTGTGTCTTCTTTGACTGCACTTTTTAGTTCTTCTTGCTTTTAGATTTAATTTGTTTCCCTTCTTCTCTTGACGTTTTATTTATTGCTTGATTTAATATATCTGTTACCTGTTGATGTTCTTCTCCAATCAGCTATATACTCGGATACACTTCTTATATTTTATTCTACTCTTTATTCATATAAACCTCTTATAGTATTATGTTATGCTAGACATATCTTAAATTGTGGCTTGTCTTTTAGGTCTTCCATTTGCTTATTTGTGGATACAGGTTATTTTTTTCTCAAATATGCTAGTATAATGTTCTGAACCAGAATAAAAACCTATTTTGAATCTTATTTCTTGTATTTTCTACGATCTGCGTTTAGTAATTATGTAATACATAATTAATATTTGGTTAAATATGGTCTTTCCCGTGTATAGTTATGTCCGTATGTCGGCAAAAGGTGTAACCTATCCTCAGGATATACTTTTTGCATATAGTAATCAATCATTCTCCGTCAGTACTAGTTTTCGAATACTCCAATTTCAAATATACATATTGACTGGTGCATAGCTTCTGTTTAATTTATTTATACTGCTGGCGGCCAACTGATTAACCAAATGATTTTTGATTTTACGAAGTGGCTTTATCGCTGATGAGATCCTTTAGGGCCAATATGAAACGATGTTACGTCCTTTAAAATCCGATTAACTATTACGCTGGCGTTTTCCATTAGAGGAGATTAGAATTCCATAATGATAAAATGTGGTTTGTTTCTGCGCGCCGTGAATGTAAAATTTCCATTAAAAATGGATACATCACATTAGCCGATAAACGAAATAGGTATTAATCAATGATGTAGCGTGCGAGTTTCTGGCCGGCGGATATCGTGTTCACAATGAGTGATGAGGCCGCAGTCAGACGCTCGGTATTAGCGAGATATAATAATTAATGGAGTGTGGCTGTCAGCTGTCACGGTTAACATAACCTCATATTATTAGCGCAGGCCCTTTTCTATACTGATGCGCCCTTCCGATGGCTCGAATAGCGTGGAAGCTGCTTAAGCACAGCAGAACTGACCCTTGTTCGGGCACAATGCACGTCATAATCGAATTAACGCTTGAAGGCCACACAAAGCGCTTATTAACCGATAATTCTCGCGAAAGTATGGAAATCCTATAATTATATTAGTTGCGGCGCTAATCCAATACGCGATAATTCAGTTGGGGCCCAACTTTGGCATTTATTCAATCTGCTTTATCAGGGTTGACAATATTATCCAATCACTGCCCATTGAACGCATCACTGCGTGACGTCAGTTACTATTGATCGACAGATAGAGGACGTCGACGTCGGCGGCGTCTACTACAACGACGGCGGCGAAAGTTGCAAACGGCGGCGGCACACGACGTTTCCTCTATTTATGTCTCAAGTCCACGTGTAATAATCGCGTAGACTGTCATAATCTATATAGGAGATACCGACGCCGAGGGACGGCGAGCGAACTCCCTTCCGAGAGAGCGTCGAACCGGACTGAATAATTGCTACGAAATAATTTGGTGCCGGAACCCGTACTGTCCGGGTTGTAATCGATGTATGCAATAATTCAGGATGCCACCTAAGGCCGCGAACCGCGCCGTATTATGATTACATTTGCATTTTAACCGTGACCCGTTTCTGCGCAAAAACCGCGATATATTTAACTTTTTAATTAAATATGGGTTAAAAGCTTTCTGTCTGACGTCTGAAATGGACTATCATTTTAACTTGGCGCGCGATTGCGGTGTTAGCCTGAATTCAAATATTGTATTTTCCGCAAATCCCGGTTTCCATTTCATTTAAATGATAGCAATCCAGCATCGGCGTCGCCTTGACGTCATCAAGAAAATTGCCAACACATTTAGTTAAGACATTTAGAGCCCCTGTGCGATCTGACGCGACGCCGTCTCGTTACCTTGAATATAAAATATGCATTATAATACGTAAGCCTCGACTTCCAAACCTTCTGACGGCGTCTCCATAAGAGCATGCAACACACAAAAAAAGGAAAACTTATTTGGTTGTTTATCCACTCTTTATTTGCTTACGTAAATCGCAAAGGGCATCTATCTAAAATTTAAATCCATTACTTTATTAGCTTTCCTTTTAGAGCTTTTATAGCTGCTTGCTATAAAATGAATTTGTCTTCAGCTTCCCTGCTAGTGGAGACTCCATATATGTGTTCTCCTCTAATCAACAATTTTTCATCCAAACTATTTTAACAAACAAACCTACATAAAACAATTAAATAAAGACTAACTTATACTTAGAAAGATGTTTAATTTCTTATAAATTTAATCAAACTCTTCAAAAGATTTCACGCTCAGTTTTTCACTAAGCTTTTATTTGTTAACAACTTCAGGACTTTTGTACTTAAACTAAGAAAATTCTAGGTTAGAGTAGCATTAAAAGCCATTTGAGTTTTCTCAAAAGAAAAGTTTTTCTTTCATGCGCCCAACAGCGAGGGAAGTGGAAGATCAACAGGGCATCAGCTTGATTGAAATCAGATCTTAAAAAACTTTCCTCTCCAAGTACCATGACTTTATATTTTTGATAGGAACTCCCAATTTCAGATAAAAAGGTAATGTATCTAGACATTTCTCTAAATGTAATGTAGTAGCTGTTCAATTTTTTACATTAGGCCGAAATTATTGAGTAGTTCGTGATGTTACCAATAAAACCCTAGCATTACCCCAAATTCATAGCGTTATTACACAGTATTTTGAATCCGAAGTGCTAACAAGGTTTTACTTGCTATGGGAACGTTAAGTTGCTTCGGACTGAACCCCAATCTTTTACACATTTTATAGTTGTAACTAAAATATGATTGGGGACCCATACCTAACAATGCATTGTAGGAAAATATCTTCTCAGCCATTAATCCTATTCATAATAAAACCATTTCTGTAATGTTTATGTATGATTACCACCGCAAATCGTGATTTTAGCGAGCGTACCTGTATTTTAAATTCTATATTTTACTCCGCAGCTTGATGCAATAAACAGTTGGGTTTTTGTTTACATTCAACACAAATTCTCTTTTAAAGACATTCTGCTATAGAATGACGAGGCTGTAAACAGTTTTTACACCAATTATACGCGTGGACCTGTGCTATACGCTTCGGGGCCAACAATCTTAAAATGTTTGCAATACCTTTGTTTGTTTGTTACTGTCTTCCATACGTTCCTCTTGAAATAAGAATATATTATGATTTTTTAAAATAACAGCATTAGTAAAGCTCTAAATGTACTGATTATTTAACTGCCGTAACAGTGCCGATGATTTAAATTTCAGTTGATGATGCCGAAAATTTGATTTACGCTGATAGTTACAACCATTTTTAGTTTCACAGCTAATCGTACTAATGTTTTAAATGCATTTACCAACATCAATGTTTTAATTGCGGCTGATGTTTCCACTATGTTAATTTCGGCTGCTAGTGGCAGAGATTTTAAGTTTCACAGCTACTGTTTTAAATGCATTTACCAACATCAATGTTTTAATTGCGGTTGGTGTTTCCGATGATTTACTTTCGGCCGATGTTACCCAAAGTTAATTTCGGCTGATGGTGGCGACAATTGTTGATTTCACAGCTAACCGTGCTAATGTTTTAATTGCGTTTAACAGTATCGATTCCGGCTAATGGTTGCGATGATTTAATTTCGACTGATGTTACTGTTGACTTAATTTCAGCTGATACAAATAAATTAATTGCGACTGATAGCTGTGATGACTTTTAGTTTTGCAGCCAATCGTACTGACATTCCAATTGCACTTATCGGTACCTATGATATAATTTCGGCTGATGGTTGCGATAATTTAATTTCGGCTGATGTTACCATTGATTTAATTTCAGCTAATAATACAGGTAAATTAATTTTGGCTGATAGCTGTAATGACTTCTAGTTTCACAACCAATCGCACTGAAATTCCAATTGCGTTTAACGGTACCCATAATATAATTTCGGTTGATGGTTGCGGTGATTTAATTTCGGCTGATGATACAGTAAATTAATTTTGGCTGATAGCTGAAATTACTTTTAGTTTCCCAGCTAATCGTGCTAATGTTCTGAATGCGTTTAACAGTATCAATGATTTAATTCCGGCTGATGATTGCAATGATTTAATTTCGGCTGATGTTACCATTGATTTAATTTCAGCTGATAATATGGGTAAATTAATTTTGACTGATAACTGTGATGACTTCTAGTTTCGCAGCTAATCGTACTAATATTGTAATTGCGTTTAATTGTACCGATGATTTAATCCCGACTGATGTTTGCGAGGATTTTTTTAGTTACGTAGTTACTCGTGATAATGTTCTAATTACGTTTAACGGTACCGAATTTCATTTGTGCTAATGGTTGCGATGATTTAATTTAGGTATTGATGGTGCCAATTGTTTAATATCAGCTGTTAATATCTTTACTTTCAGCTGATAGCTGCAATGACTTTTAGATTCGCAGCTAATCGTGCTAATATTCTAATTGCGTTTAACTTACCGTTGATTTAATTCCGGCTAATGGTGGCGATGATTTTTTAATTTCGGCTGATGTTACCATTATTTTAATTTCAGCTGATGAAACACATAAATTAATTTCGGCTGATAGTTGCGATGACTTTTAGCTTCCCTGCTACTCGTACTAATGTTCTAATTGTGTTCAACGCTACCGACGATTGTGATGGTTGAATTTCGGTTGATGTTATGATTTCATTTCATGATATAGATAAATTAATCTCTGCTGATACTTGCGATAACTTCTAGTTTCGCAGTTTCTCGTGCTGATGTTGTAATTGCTTTTTAACGGTACCGATGATTTAAGAGGAGAAGAAGAAGGTTCCCCTAATTTAATTTAGATTGATATTGCCGATGACATAATTTCCACTAATGATACCGTTAATTTAATATTGTCTGATAGTGGCGATGATTGCTAGTTTCTCCGTGAATCATGCTAATGTTTTAATTGCGTTCAGCGGTACCAATGAGTTAATTGCGGCTGATGTTGCGATGATTTAATTTCGGTTGATATTCCCATTGATTTACTTTCACCTGATGATACAAATACATTAAGTTCTGCTGATAATGATGCGAACTTTCATTTTCGTAGGTAATTATGCTAATTTGTTTGGGCTGATGATATCGATAAGTTAAGTTCAGCTAATACTGGCGATGATTTTTAGTTTCACAGTGCGGTCGATAATTTCGATTGATCGTACCGATGACTTCATTTATACTGATGATGACGATAATTTAATTCCCACTGATGGTAGGAATTATTTTGGTTCTGGTGGCTGATGGTGCTGAGGATTGTTTTACAGATAATAATACCAATACGTCAATTACAGTTGACGCACCCAGTTATTTAATTTCGGCCTATTGTCGCGATGAATTTTGGTTTCGCAGCTAATGGTGCTGCGCCAAAGGTTCTGGTTTCAGTCTCACATCTTATTTTTCTAAGGCTGTTTGCTCTCAGAAGGTAATGGCAAGTTCCGAGGTACTTTTACCCAGAGCACGTTCTTGGAAAAGAACTATAAGACATTTCTAGAGGTTCAGAGCCACGCTAAACAGCAAGTCCTCTATGCTTGGATACATTACGAGTACATTACAAGCATATCCCTGCCGTAGAAGAGACGCTCACGACGCTCTATTGAAAGTCAAAGGACTGTAAAGCTGATAATTTAATTGCAATTAATAGTGCTAATAATTTCATTCCGGTTGCTATTGCCGATAGTTTAATTACGGTTAAAGTTGATGATACACATGGTGGCAAATTTCGTACCTCCTGTATTTCTTAAAGAACCAGTTACTGTTTCTTTTTTGTTTCCGAGCTCGAAGAATCAATGTTGAGTGCCTTACGGTGTTAAGAATAAAACACTAGCAATATTCGACATTCATAGCTTTACTACACACATTTTGGGATCAATTTTGTATAAGATTATGAACATTATGTTATTTCAGATAGCTCCGGTTTAAAATTAAAGTATCACTGATATTTTACGCGTAAGACGGCAAGATACTCAACAAACGCAATGCAACTGAGTCTATTCTATGTTTGCAGCAATAATATTAATGATTCAAGATCTGTACTAGGAGTAGAGGACACATTTGCGACGTAACTGTTGTAAAAAAACAAGATTTAATGATAATTTAACGCATTTCAAGGATCGAAAGTTCCCTGTAGAGCAAAAACAGTTTATGACAGCGCAATAGGAACAGTGTAATAAAACTATAATTAATGAAGAATTGTAATTGTAAAATTAATATTTTACGAGGGTGATGTGTTTAAAAGTGAATGGTTCTAATTACATGAAACCTTCAGGTGAAGCCGAACTCAACAATCTTACGTAAGATAGATATTTTTTCAAACATGTTTAACAATGTATCAGACATTTAATCACATGTATATTTTATTGAACTTTATGCAAACTATTGTTTGGGTTTCGTCAACATGTTGTAATATTTATAAGCCAGTTATACTGAAATGTAAAAAATCCATAATCTCTTTATGCAATGTAACGTATATAGATGTGTATATCTTCAAGGGAAAAATCAGTATGTCTGAAGTAGCATTTATGTCCAGCGAATTGAAGCCCCAAAGCTGCACAAAGCTCGGCGCCAGTGGGGATATGGCGGTATAAAAAGCGTCTACGGGGCGCAGAAACAGTGCCTTAAAAATATGCACCCTTGCCCGCGAAGGTAGATCGCAATAAATCACAGTTTAATTCGACGCACGTGATTAGAATTTGACAATATTCCCAAGTTTTGACGTTTGCGATAACATAAGACCCCAGGCAAACACAGCTCGACCGACTCCTGGGAGATCAATATATTACGACATCATGAGGACGTCCGCTGCAACTGTGTCTCCTCGATATCATTCTCGTCCGGCATCTGACGTAAACTAACAATGCAATCTCATCGTGATTCTCCCACAGAGAGGTTGCAACAACTTAACATTTGCGGTGGGCAGGTGGTATTCTGTGATGCAAGTGCAAGGAAGGGCTGGGCACGATATCCGCTCCCAATAATGTTATTGGTTCGAACCGACGTTGCTGCAATTCCCCAGGACTTAAAGAATTGGCAAGAATGAGTTATTCTTGAATTTATATGCAAATGCAACTACTCGAAGGAATAACTACTTTGGACAAAAACCCCCGACGACTTTACAACTGTATTTATAATTGACACGAGAAACCTACGAAAATTACTACCATCATATACAAAAGGAATGGAAACACTACTGATATAAATCTGAAGGATTCGAACAAAACTATGCGAGAAAGCATTGCTAATAAGATAATACGAAGGAAATCATATCACAACGGCAGATTTAAAACTTATAAAAAAATATATTACTAATAATCATAAGTAACAATTTATTGAATGGTATCATATAGTCAAAAGAAATTCTACAGCATGTTGTTCTGGAATATAATAAATGTTCACAAATATTTTAGTACAATTACAACCTTAAAATTAAGTCAATAATTTAAGGCAATATTTTTGTGATTAGATTTGGTACTATATTAACCCAGTGGAAAACGACGAATTTGTAGTGGTACCAAACATAACAACGGAGGAAATAAAAAGGCCTTGAAAGGAATGGAAAATGGACGGGCTCCAGGACTAGGAAGTATCCAAATAGAACTCGTGAAGACTAGCCCAACGATATCTATAGATAAGCTCAAAGATATTTTCAATAAATGTTTAATAGAAGGTGACGAAATTCCACAAAAATGGAAAATTACATTACGCCAATATTTAAAAAAGGAAATAAAAAGAACTGCGGAAATTATAGGGGTATAAGCGTTACCAGTTCCATTGGAAGACTGTACGCTCGAATAATAAAAAACCAGATTGAAGAACAAATGGAGGACCCAGAAGAATAGAGTGGTTTCAGAGCGGGACGGTCTTGTGTAGACAATATATGTAAAAAAATCAGATATCGGAAGCATTTAAATCGACTAAAGGCTTAGGACAGGGGTGTTGTTTATCTCCAAACTTGTTCAAAATGTATGTGGCAGAAGTATTCAAGGAGTGGAATAGAAAGTGTCATGCCATGGGAATATCTATAAATGAAGAGTATTTGTACTTCTTGCTTTACGCCGACGATCGGGCTGTGATTTCAGCGGACACTGACGATGCATCTTATACGTTGAGGAAATTAAAACAGACGCACTCGAAATGGGGCCTTGTAGTAAACTTCAGAAAAAGAAACTAACTAGTAATAGGAGAACGTAACGAGGATCTGCAAATAGAAGATATTATAATAGCTGCATGTGAGAACTACAAATATCAGGGAGTAGTGATCTCTAAAACAGGTAAACAAGTAAAGAAATTATATCAAGGATTGGCCAAAGTCGACAGGCAATAAGACAACTACATTCTATATTGTGGTCAGAAAAAATTACACAGGAGACAAAGGAAAGAATATGGCATGCAGTTATAGAAACAATATTAACTGAAACCTGCGAGACATCGGAGGCAAATGCAAAGAAAATAATGGCTGTAGAAATGGACTTCATAAGAAGAAGTAGTAGAATTACTACGATGGGCCACATAATAAATGAAGAGGTGGGAAGAAGGATGAATGCCGAAAAAACGGTGTTGGATAAAATAGATAGGAAGAGACTTCTCTGATACGGACATGTCAGAAGAATGCCACAAGAAAGATGGCCCAAGAAGATGTATGAATGGATTCCACCAGAAAGACGGAAACGAGTGAGACCAACGCTGAAATGGAAAATCCAGGTGGAGGAGACGATGATAAATCGAGAATTGGATGGGGACACCTGGCAAGATAGAGATTAGTGGAGACCGAGGATGCGAGATATGGCTTAGGCTGTCAAAACTCGCTGCATATATATATTTGGTACTACCCCAAATACCATTTCGTGTTGTCGAAATGGCAAAAGAAAAGTCGAATCAGTTGTGTTTACGATTTGTCGTACACGTGAAATAATCAATTTAATGTTTTAGGTTCGTGGGCTACATTTCCATTTTTTACATTTGGTTATTCAGAATGGAAAGAAGAAAAACATATACGAACAGTAAAGAAATCAGTAAAAGGTACTTAACGTGTTTTATTGAGTTTATGATAAAAATTACAACGTATCATAGCAAAAGTGAGTTGAAGTGATAAACAGAAATGGACAGAGTGAACTTTTAGACTTATGGGAAATAAACTTCAAATTGAGAAAATGGTTTTCCTGCTTGAAAGTTTTAGAGATGTTTACAATATTCAGGTTTTTAGTTCCTGCTATTTTCTTTAACACTCTATTTGAACTTTGCTTTTATTTATGGACATGATAGGTTTCTGAAAGATGTTTTTTACAAACCTCCAAGTATCTCAGACCGCTACAGTAAAGCTGTTGTAAATAATCTTAAATATGTACATAATTTTATCGTAAATATGCTATCATTGTGCAGTTATCCTATTGTATAATTACAAGGGTTTAGAAGGATCATCTAATATTTTCTTAATTATTTCACCAATATCGAGATTCCCATTATAGGTGTAATTCTAAACGTTCAGAGTTGCCAACTTAAATATTTGTTTAATTTATGTATAACTCAAACTATAATCATCTCATGAGGCTACCTGTGCTCGTTGCCTGTGTTTGGGGGAAAATGAGATGATATGTTAATAGAGGTTCCTCAAAAATATTGAATTTCAACAAGAAATTCAGCAAAGGATTTCACTTTATATCGAGTTTTTTGCTGTGTAGGTTGCTTTATATCTTTATTTTAAAATGTATGAAGAAAGTAAAATAAGACCGCTAACAAACATAAAATTAATTACATCACTTACATGAGGCAACGGAAACACAACTGACACCATTTCTGACCACACGGAGGGGTAGTTATATAGGTGTCAAACTTATATTAGAATTCCGAATAGGTTCCTTTTCTAATCAGAGTTTCTCCCACAAAAGTTAGTTTTAATAAAACTTCACTAAATATTGCTTTTCATTTTTTTTTTCAAGTCTTACTTAATGGTAATTTCTTTTTTCTTTTTCTTTTTACTGCTGTTTCTGCAAAATTGTACATTCTGCATGTTTTACAAAGTTAAGCAAGTATTTTTAATCCGCAAATGTCTTCCCACAAATAATAATTATTTTTTTAAATTTTAAGTGCAACATCGCAACTAGCCTAGAAGACCAACCAGCAATTTTTATAAGAATTCACCAGCCGGTATCCTCTCAGTTCTATTTTGCAACTCTTTTTTCGTGTGTTACCACTACACTTTTGCTCTGCTTTTTTCACTGACACTTTCAAGTCCTTTTACATTAGTGCAAATGGTTTTGTCTTCTTGAGCCTTTTTACTATATCTGTATTGTCGAGGAGTTGAATTGTTCACTGCATAGTTTGACATCCAAGTTCATTCCAAGATACTTAACTGCATTAGAATGCGGTATTATGCTGTTGTTGGGTGTCACTGGCAATCATCCTCCTTGTTCAGGAAGTTGATATGCATTTGCTTTCATTTAGTTTTATTCGCCATAGTTTTGTCCATCTGCCCATATGGTGTATGACTTGTTGTAGTGTATCGGCCGTTTCTTCAATTCCTTTGCCTATCGCTAGTATTACAGGGTCATTTGCGAACATGGCTATTATTATCTCATTGGTTGACGGGATGTCGTTGGTGTACAATAGGTACAGTATTGGCTCCAGTACACTACCTTGTGGTACCCCTGAATTTCGTATAAATCTTAGTATTCCTCTTCTTGCTTGATCCTGAATAGTCTGTTTGCGAAGTAAGACTTCAGAAGTTCAGCAAATTGTTTAGGCAGGTTTGTTTCTAGTTTATGATTTAGTCCTCGATGCCACACTTTATCAAAAGCCTGGGCAACATCTAAGAAGATTGCTGAGCAGACTTTTATCACCTCATAACTTTTCTCTATGGTATTTATTACCCTGTGAATTTGGTCTACAGTTAAATGTTGGTTTAAGAATCCTAACTAGTGTATTTCTATCAGTTCTTTTCTTTCTATTATTGGTTTGAACCGTTTAAGTAGTAGGTTTTTAAATAACTTTGAAATTATCGGTAAGAGCGAGATGGGACAATATGATGCTGCTTCATTCGGCGATTATCCTTACTTCTGTATCATTATGACTTCGGCAACCTTGTAACGCCTAGGAACAAAAATAAAAAAAATACTAACTGGTAGCAATACAGCCAACTAAAATCCACTTTGCAAGGTCCAGGAATCAAAGGCAGGGTTCGACCAGCTACAATCGAAGAAGGGACGGTAGATAAGCCTAAGCGCCACCTGTTTTAAATTATCCTTCGCCCTTGAGGATAACACGATGTAAAACACGAACCGTAAATCCGCTTTCAACCGCAAATACAAATCGCGAACAAACCCGCCAAGTATTCAAAGTTTGTCGGGGCCTCGCGATCCGAAAACCCAGATTAAAATACCTAAATTATGGTATTAGGTACCGACGCACTCGTGAATCAGAATCACAACTTTTCGCAATATTCCCCCTAATTGCTGAGTTCTAAATAAAAAGATTAGTGTACACTGTCGACCATTTGACAAACACAAGCAAAATTTCGTTATATTACATATTATAAACCAAGAACAAAATTTATCTTTGATTCAAACTGAAATCACAGTAATTATAAAACTTAATTCTCCACCCATCAATTTATAGATATAGAATAACGTTGACGACGACCCTCTTCTGGTTAAAATTACAGTTTTCCGAATCTCTCTCGTACAACCAAAAATGTATTTAAGAATTAAATATAATCGGAACGGACACTCCTGTAATGCTTACCAACACCGTTGATAGTTCGAACTGCTCTGCACCTAAAGTATTCTGCATGCGGAAGATAAACTCCAATCGCATCGAAATATCTCCAGGGTCTTTTTTATTTTAATTGACGATATATAACTTCGGCCGTATCGTAATCGCCTAAATAAATTCAAACGACTTTGATATAAAACAATAGGATTTGTATGTTTCCATGCTTACCAAAAGATGTAAAAGAACTTCCTCAGAGAGATTACCACAAAAATCGGCATAATTCCCTGGAATTCACTACTATCGATATCTAAAATTCCACAACTGCAGTCTTGAAAATTAAATTGGAAAGCTTCCCAAGTCTTAGAACGACTTCTAAAAATATCCAAGAACACGTGCACTTTCCAGGAGAATTCAAAAATAATGAATGCCACACGGAAATATCAAATCTCCATTTCCTAAACCTGAAATATACAAATGAATGAAACGAAATTCAAACGAAGCCAAAATTGAATTAACCAAAAGCATATAAAGTATGCAATCTCTCCTAGGTAGCTATTTCATTACTTTCGCTGTAATTATATCATATCCAGGAGCATTTTTTGATTTATGTTTCCTTTAATTTCTCTTTCCACTCCTCGTGGAGTGATAAATTTCTTTACTCCTTCTCCCTTCCATCTTCGTCATACATTGCTTCATATTGTACTTATAGTTCATTCGCTTGAAATATCATTTCGCAGTGCTTCTGCTTGTTGTTTCTTGCCCAACCGTTTTCAGTTCTTAGTGGTGGCACCTGGGTTGTCGGTCTTTTGATTTTTTTAGTTGTTGTCCATAATCTTTGCCATTTGTCAGATTTTTAAGGTAGTTGGTCTTCGATTCGTCTTTATTTCCTATATTTTCTCCTCACCTCTTGTGCGGTTTAGTCTGGTTTTATATATTGGGGCTTTGACTTGTTACCATTTTTTTGTGGCTCTTCTTTTTCGGCAACTACCTCCTTAATTTCCTTAGAGTAAATTGTTGCCTATTGTTTTTGTTTTGATTTCTGAAGTGCTGCCTCAAGAAGCTTGTTGAATATCCACTAGAAGCGTTTAAGCTTCATGATCTAATTGTTCATTATTTCTCAGCCGCGCGTTCAGTTGAAATCTGTCATTTAGCTCTTCTTGAAAGGCTTTCCAATCTGTGTGTTTGTTAGTCAGTGTTGTGTTACATTGTTACGAGATTATATTTTTGCTTTAATGTTAGAATTAGTGGAGAGTGTTCGGAGTTCAGATGAAAGTTCTCTTCGATGTTGATAAAGTGTGCTGATACTTTCTTGGAGATGAAGAATTCAATCAGGTCCGGTATTTGGTTTGATCTGAGGGTCAGTAGGTGGATTTCCCTGTGGAGTGGTAGTTACAGTTCCATTCCTTTCCGCCTTCTTGCAATTCCTTTCCTTTAGTTGTGGTCAGTATTGAACCCCAAATTAGATTTTTAGCGTTGAAGTTTCCTCCAACGATAAATCGGTTTCCTAAGTTTTGTAGCAGGCTTAAACGGTCTCTTTTTTCAGGTTTTGCCTTGGTGGGCAGTAGATTGCTGCAACTGTAATCTTATATCCTCCTCTTCTGATATTTACAGCTATGATTTGTATTTCTTTCGTTTCTTCGTTTTCGTTGACTATTGCCGCACTTAGTAGCAGTGTTTTGTGGATGTATAGTGTGGTAGATTTTATATCCTTAAATTGTATATAATTTGGTTTTCTAAGATGTGTCTCTGATATACGACACATGTCTATTTTATGCATATGTAGATTACAAAGTTAAACAATTATTCTTTAATTTACAAGTGCTTAGTGACTTTGATTTGCCATTGATGTTGCCCCAAAATAGTAATTACTTCAATAAATTGTAATTTCAACGACTTAATTCCTAATTCTCAGTAGATGAGTGAGTCTGAAGCCATAAAGTCTCACAAGATAACAAGCGATCAAAAAGATTTTAAATTAGAATTGGCTGTGACTGCTACAATACATATCGTAGCTGTCATATTTCGTACCGGCCGTACCTTGCGTTTATTTCTGTGAATGTAAAAACAAGCAAAACTAACCTCAAAGCGTATCTCCTCTCAATTTACGCATTTTAAGAAATATACTAATAACGATCAAATTACCACAACCATATTAAAAGGTAAATCATTGTTTTTTAAATTGACTATTGTTTAAATTCCCATTTGTTTATAGTTTAATCTCAGAGTGTTCGAAACCGTAACTAGCTTATTGCGATACTGTTATGAGCAGCTAAATACAGGATTCTATAATATTATGGCAGCGATACTGACATAAAATACTTTTCAATGCATGAAAAGTGAAGATTGTTGAGATATCGCTATTTCAGTTTACTTAAGAAAACCTAGACAGTTATTTAAGATTCTCATACACTCAACTTATACAATTCCGATGGAAATTTGCTGCTAGATTTACTGCTTACTGACATACGAGTATTACAGCTGCGATCACATCAGTACTAAAGCGAAATATAAGATAGGATAACGATTTCTAGCGCATAACATTTATGACGGTTAAACCTGATACCGCTCAGAAAGGATTTAATTTAGAGAAGCCTTGCCTTATCATTATAACAGAATTAAAGGTCTTTGCAAATGATGCAGTGTACCGAAATTACGTACTGTTTCCACAAATAAAGGCGATTTACACGCCGTTAGATTGAATATTTGTTCACAACAACTCTATGCGGAGTGTAACTGAAGCGTATACAGAAATTTAAACCTGTGATAGATTAGGAATATAAAAGCTAAAAGCAAGTTTCTTAAAAATTGCGTAAATATCCCTAAACAAAATTAAATTTACAATTCGTCAAAAAAAAGTGAAACTTTACAATTACTAGGGTTAGGAGAGAACATACATTGCCTACTGAAGAAGCAAATGATAGTAATATTATTTAGCAAAAACGTTTCTTTTAATACACGGTGTCGAAAACTCCAGGGGATGATTCTTTGGACAATTTAAAGACAAAAATTATGAATAAAATTAACAGAAGGTGTTAAATATTTCCAAAAAAATATAATTTTGTAAAACTCATTTGATAACGAAATCGCAATCACAGCGCCAGTCAGCGTCAACATCAATTTTAAAATTTCAGAATTTTTAAACTTTCAAAAAATTGAAGTTAAACTTGAAATAGTAATCATTTTTGTTAGCTTGCATTTTCTGACTATTAATTTATTTTTATACATGCCTGAGTTTGTAAGAGGCAAGAAATCTGATGTGTATTACAGTTATTGCTTTGGAGATAGACAGTTACCATGTGATAAGACGAGGAAGTCTAAATAATTTCTGAGAGACACTGACCTTTGCAGTAGGCCAACAACGGTTACAACACAATAACCAGAGGACAAAGTACTTCGTGAAGTTGAGGAAAACCCTTCCACAAGTACAAGAACACTTGCGGCGCAGTGATACGTAAACCACAAAACCATATGGAAAATTTTGAAATTTTACCAGCTCTACCCATACCATATTCAGCCTATGCAAACCTTGTTTCCATAAGATGTTCCTCAAGGTTTCCGCTTCTGTCAGTGGTTATTTGAAGTAGTTGCTCAAAACCCAAACTTTTTGGCTGAAATATTGTTCATAGAGGAAGCTAATTTTTAGATGGACGAACTTGCATAACAATCACCTGTGGGCTGAAGAAAATCAGCATTCCGTAATGGAAATCCGATTCCAGCATCAGTTTTTTCTCAATATTTGGGCTGCTATTATTAAAGTTAAATTCATTGGGGAATATTTCTTACCGGAGGTCCCAACTGGTGATTTCTATCGGCATTTTCTTGACAATGTAATTTACACGCGATGGTGCTCCAACACATTTGAGTATTTCCGCAAGGAAGTATTTGAATACAAATTATCTTCATGGTGTTAGACAAGCCATGGAAGTACATCGAAGGGACCCAGCCGGGAATGTATAGCTATCGAGATCGCCATATATGTATGAAAGGGGTAAATATTATACATTTACACATTAAGACAAAGCTACTGAAAATGGAGAACAAGCTTCGGAATTTGTTGTGTACTTGTAGTACACGTAGAGCAAAAGTATGTATGACCTTGACTATGTAATATCTTCCAAAGTTTACAACGCAAAACGATAACTTCTGGAAACGAACAAACTCAAGTGTTAGTATCAGAAGCCTCTCCACACGATAATTCAGAAATTAAATTCGTAGGCAAAATTCTGATGTGTGCTTTCTGATTTGAATATCTTGAAAATGTATTCCTTTCTACAGTTCTTTGGATTTGGAGCGATGACCTTCTCATATATGCCCGTGGCGTAAGTGTAAAGTAATATACACAAAAGAGAAGACCTACCGTTCAACCCGTGTTTCGAACCGCGCAAAGTTTTGCAATTATTTTCCAAAGAAGGAAAATATGGTACTAGTAGTAGCATTTATTTTCAAAATTTATATAAAATAATATGTTTCAAAATAAGCTTACTACGATCATATTTACAAGTAAGTAGATTATATTTTTGTTGATAAACTATAAGAGCTGTTTTGCAATAAACTAATTTAAAATATTGCGAATTCCAAGCTGAAACTTTAATAAAACCTTGCCAAGGCACAACAATACATCAAAACAAATATGTATCAAAGTAAATACCTTTAATAAAAGAGATGCCGGAGAGAGATATTTCAAATACAGTTTGAATGGTTTATGATATCTATAAGTTCAGAGAGATAACTTATATAAAAATTTTCAAAATATAATCTGTTTTGCACTTCGTGTGGTTTAGAGTTACACAAAGTAAATTCTTTAATGTTAGGTATCGTCTGTCAGTTGAGATATAAAAAGAGTAAAAGATTTCGTTTAAATCAAAAAATCCCAGGCAATTTTTAAAAACCTTTGAAGAAATGTATTCCTAACTGCAAGATTTCTGAAATATATAGTAATATCACTGCATGCTGTTTTATCTATATTTCTGAAGACGCACTCTGTGAATATGCCTCTCCGTTTTCTATTCTTCCTTAAACTATGTACAAAACGGTTAATTTCTAAGCCTAAAATTATAAGTATAAGTAGATCTATTTAATACTGTCAGACGATTCTAAAATCAATTATTTTGCCAAAAAAATCGGTTCTAGACCGTCATTAAAATCGGTCTTACGATTTTTAAATTGAATTTGATGATAGAATTACAAATCTCGTTTCAGTTCCCGAGTCTAAAACTTATAATGAAATTCTGGTCATCAAAAATCGTTTCATCCTATGAAGTTGAAGTTTTTCTTCGAGTGCACAGGAAGGCAGCCTTCTAAGATTTTACAAAAGCTAGGAAAGAAAAAAAATTTGTTTGGAACAAACTGTTTTGTTGGTTTTCAAAATATTCGCCTTTAAGATTTATATACTTTTTATGCGTTCAAACCAATTCTCGAAACATTTTTTCACTCTGAAGTTGGTATCTCATAAACATGGTTTTGAAGACTATCTTTCTTTGACATTCGGGAACACAAAGAAATCGTTAGGCGAAAAATCAAGTGAATACGGGCACTGAGACATTCATTCGATGTTTTTCTCTTTCAAATATTCAATTGTTTGACGTGCTGTGTAAGAGCTGGCATTGCCATGTTGAAGAATGATGCAACGTTTTCGGTAGTATTTCCTGATTTCGTCGATGACTTCTGGCAAACAAATTGTTGTATACTATTCAGCGTTAACTGTTCTTCGTTCCTCTAAAGGAATGATTGCGACATGTCCATTACAACCGAAGAAGCAAGCGATCACTTTCTTGGTGCTTCGAAGTGAACGAACAACTTTTGTGGGATTCGGTTCATCTTGGAACACCAAAACAGTGGATTGTTGCGTAGTTTCCGGTTTATACGAATATATTCAAGTTTCACCTGTTAATATGTTGTATAAGGAGTTTACAGTTCCTCAGTCGATTTTTTAAGCACTTCCTTACACCAATTAACACAAGCCTTCTTGTGAACTTCGGTCAAATTATGTGAAATCCATCGGAAACAAATCTTTTTCGTGCAAGATCAAATGTAATGCAGTCTTCGATATGCCTAAGGATGCCTCTCTCACTGTAAGTCACATGTTGATCTTCTTCAATCGTGTTGATCTTTTTTAGAATAACAACCGATTTTGGTCGACCTTCACCAAATTCATCACTGGCGGAAGCAGGATCATGGCGAAATTCTGCAAACCAATTGTAAACAGTCTTTTCGGATAGAGCTTCATTACAAAAAGTTAAACGAGGCGATTCTATACATTGTTGTTCAGTTAGGCCTTTACTAAAATCGTAAAAAATCATCCAATGAAAACCTTCACATGAAATTTCCATTTTTTCACAAAATTGGTTTTTCTAAACGCTCACTATAAAAAAGCAACTCGGTCAATTTCTAACCGGCCGCTGTTTCCAACAATAGCAAATGTCAAATTTTACGAAAATAATAATGACACATCTCAATAGCGCCACCTAGTGGTCATTTGTAAAAACTTAAAAGACTGCCTTCGTAACTTATGTAACGCAATCTTCTCTCCTATGCCTATATTATGCGTTTTTATGTAACACAGTAATAAAGGACTTACAGATTAGCACGGGCTTCGAACCACGAGAAGCATAAGCACTTCTACCCCAGAGAAGAATTACCAGGTAGGAACCACGCAGGTTTGCCGTTGCCTTGTGGTGGAGAACAGTCGTTAAAAATCTGTTGTTCCGGTACTGGAAATTAAACCAGGACTTTCAGCGTAGAAGTCTAACGCGCTGCCCTCTAGCCCGCGATCGCCACTATTTGAAGTTTGTTATGTTCATTTTCAGATGTGCCGCTCTGTATGAATTGATTTCTTAATTTGTTTGCCGCTTCGTAAGACTTAATAGCGTTATTTTAATTGCAGTCCTATTTTGGGTTACCATTTTCGCTATTTTGTTTTGTCTTGAAAATTGAGTTACGAAAGGCCAGTTCCGTTAAACCTTGAAAGTTTCTTTTGTGGGCTGAGTTTCTGCCGACTAAATTCTCGGAAATGTTGATCTCGGCAGTTGCACGTGTTAAAAATTCCTTCTAGAACTTTTGCACAACATTTCGAAATGTGGTGCAATGGTTTTGGAGAATGGAAATCCCGTTGCGTTTTTACGTCAGTCAATTTTCGATCTCTGTTGGCTCCGGTTGTCCGAAAATTACATCAATCGGCAATCGTAATTACGTTAAGTGCTGCAGGGGCGGCTTTCGGGTTTTTTTTTTTCGAGGGATATCCGTTATATGTGTTCCGTGTCGCTGTTTTACCAAGAGGTAATAAACAGATCATCGGCTACTGCCGGATTTAATAGGAAGCACTGAATTTTACCCAAACAAAAGGCAATTCTTTGCGAATTGGCCCATCGCCGTTAGGCGGATTATTTCCGAAGACCAGCTCCCGTCCCTTTGCGGTTACCGTCGATGCGAAGAGCGCATCAAAGTTCCGGGTCCCTGGCTGTTGACTTCATTCAATCAAGTCTCCAGGGGTGTATCTGTAGATTTTCATCATCATCACGTTAACTCTTTGAAATTGTGCCTGACTCGCTACTCCGTCAAGGTAAAGAACAAGTTTTTTTGTTGTGTTGTGACAAAGAAACCTTTTTTTTTGCTTGCGTTAACTTGCAGACTTCAAATTTAACTTCATCTATTTACAAGAAAAAATGACCTTCAGTCGCCATATGCGTTGTTAATCTGTTTTATAATAAAACTACTAGATTATATTCTATTTTTGTGAACTTCAGCGTCACTGGTGTTTCGTAACTGAATGCAGAACGTAAATCCCGTTACACCAGTGGCGGCGAGTCCATTTCTCTGAACGTTCAAGAATTACAATTCTGTAATTCAAACTTTTTGCGTTATAACTTGTGTCATTTTACTGTACTGTCATATTTTAACTATTTCATTATATGTGTTTTAAAGTTTACTGTCTCTTATTGTGTCTTTTGTACTTGTTGGTGTAAGAATTGTGCAAGCTCTAAATATATATAGAAGGAGGCACAATCACGGTAAGTTCCGTTCCCGTAAGCTGTTGGCTTCTCGGCCTTCCACGAGGACCTACAATCAGCTGGATTTGGAAGGTGGCGCCCACTTATTTTGACTCGCTCTGTACACAACTAAAGATTTTCTCCCATAAGCGATTTTCACGAGCTCCCCCTACTCCTCTGAGCTAAGCTGTTGGCCCTTTTCCATCAAGCTAGTTACGAATCTCGAAAAAGCTCGATTGGCCTGTAACAAGTTGCATTTCTTAAATTATGGAACCAGGTTTGGTATAGTAAAAATACAAAATAGCTATAAAAAAGTAACAGCCGGCTACTTTAAACCTAGGAATATGCTGAAGAATAATATTTCAATGGTTTACAAGGTTTACGGTATTGCAAGGTTTATGTTCCAGATCTTCCGTATCTGTTGTATCTATATGTCGTAAATGATATTTAAAATTTTCTAAATATACTCTAATTTGAAATGCTATGTAAATATTTTACAGATTTTAAGCAACGACTCGGTTTTTTTTACTAATATTTAAGAAGTTCTTGAAGTACATAGTTCTAGAGCAAAATTTTGATTGAAGCGGATGACCATTCATGAACAACTATCTTAAAAATAGTCTAAAATCAATTACCAGTAAACTGTTTAAATGCAGATAAATTCAATTTAATAATTTTAGTTCGTTCATTTATAAGGTAATTGGTTTCGAAAATGTACAGTTAAATTAGATAGATGTATGTGTTTGTGGTAACAAAATAGACTTGAAATTAATGCAATGCGAATCAACATCCGAGTCATAATTTCAAAAAAAATCAAAAAAGTTGATTCTGAAACTGGATACTTGGTCCAGATTCTAAAATCGGCTTTCGCTTCCCAATTCTAACATAGGATTTTCAATTTCAATACTGAGAATCGGATTTCGATGATCTATTCAAATATTTTATTACAATATCTTCACGATAATATTTAATCAAATATCAATTTAGCCATGTATTGTCTTGTATGAATGTTGAGAATCGATAATGTTACTTCGAATTTTAGTTTTAAATGGGTTTTTTTCCATATAAGCGGAAATGAAGTAAAGCAATAAAAAAATTTAAATACATCGCCGGTTACTGAAAAATGCAGAAGAAAAATCCTTTGATGTCTGAGAATGGCGTCGATATTAATGCAAAATTGAAATGTTTCAGATGTTGACGCAGTAGGTCAGGAGTTTGCGCTGCGGTAAGAAAAAGGAGGGTTATTTGCGTTTCGCTGCAATATCTTGTCCGGTGGTGGGCGAAGGTTAATCCTTTGAAGTTGGGGATCTGTATGCCTAGATTCAATATTCTTCTCGAATGGCAGCGAGTAAATACAGGGCCTTCTCTCCATGAAGCTTCATAAAAACAAAGATTTCATAAGGCTGGCGACGCTTTGATGTCCACAATCTGCGGGGAGCAAAGCCTTTATATTCTCCCTTCATTTCAGATACATATTGGCCGGTAAGCGGCGGAAAATCAAAGGGGAGCTATGAATAACGGATTTCTGTCGCACGACAGCCTGAAAATCTACCGTTCGAGGAAATTCGGTGGGGGCTTATCACCCACCCGGTGCGTAATTGTGGCTCAAGCGCGCGAACTTTATGTAAAATTCATGGAACTGTCACCTTTCCTACGCCACGATTTATAGCGTATCTTAAAATAATTGACAGACAAGAAATACGGGCAATGATTCCGGGGGCGGAGTTGTTATTTCATCGATCAACGGCCCCGGTCCCATGCTAATAACAATAAAAGTCGACGGCGGATCCGGAGCCCGAGTCTGGTGGCCGGAAAAGCCGCTCGGCTCCGGTTAATGACGATCCATCATTATCCCTGCAGACATTTAGATAGTAGCTGCGATTACATTCATTCGGGAAAAACTCGTCAAAACGGCTCTATTATCTGAGATTGATATGGTGCCATTGTGCGTTATGTGCTTCTTACAAACTGCATTAAAAATTTAAAGATCGTCGTTACAAGCATCCACGAACGCTGCTCCCTTGCAACCGAATGAATTATTTGCGTGTCGTGACCGCTCCTCGTTGACATTTCATTGTTTTGCCTTTGGAATGCACATTTGATTGGTGCATCGTGCACCTCGTCATGCCTGTATGTCGCTCTTAATTGCCTTAAATAGGTAGAGGCCATGATTTAGGTTTTTTCGCGGCTTCTACAAAATACGTGTTTTCCTATACGAGGTACTTTCAAATTTAATCTACTCCTTTTGCCGCGGTTTGCCACAATTAAAGTTTATTTAACTGAAATATTGTATTCTCAAGGATATTAATCGGAAAATCATGTAACAGCATTAGCTCTTTTTCCAGATAACCTCAGGTGAACCAATCTTAATTTAAATTTAACTTCTTAAGAAAAAATATTTTACGTGAGGGTTTCATTATTTAAAAGCAACCTAAATGCTTTCAAAAATTTGCCATGTTATACTAAACCTTCCTTAACCACAATACAACGTATTACGTAAAGTATAGTACAAGTATTTTCATTCTTTACAAAATTATCTTCCTCTGTTTGAGCAGTACGTCCCATTCAGGCCGATACTTCCGCTAATATCTATTTACTTCCATCTTGATCTGCTGTCTACTTATCTCCTCCATTTTCTTATTCTTGGTGTTGCTAGGTTTTCTTCCACGATTTCCATGATTTTCTGGATCTTCCTCTTTTTGTTCTGGCATTCTGTCCATCGCCTTCCTTGGTAATCTATGTGGTTCCATTCGCCTGATATATCCAAGCCATCATCACCAAATCCAGTTCTTGGTACAGTTCCCTAAGCACTGTTTTGTTCTAATTCTCCAACTTCCTAAAACTTTGACTGGTTCATATATTATAGGCAGTACTTTTCGTTACTACAATACTTCGTGTACCCTGTAGCGCAAGACAGCTTCTATTATCTCCCAACTACTCTAAATATTATTTCATTTTGTTCTGTTACTAAAATATCATGCTGATGCTTCTTAGTACAAAATAAAGATTTATGTGGTTATACGAGGGCTGTTCTCTTTCTGCTGAGCCTAGTAATGTAATACACAATATATCGACAAACCAAATTTATTCATTAATTTTTCAAAGTATTCTCCTGATTTTTGCATTTTTGCTTCCGTAAAAACCAATCTTCAACACATTTTCTCCAATCTTCCCGCGTTAGGTTATTTATTTCATTTTTAAATGCGTCAACCGCTTCTTCAGCCGATGTAAAACCCCGTAACTTATTCTTTACACGCGTAAATTAAAAGAAATCATTAGGTGGTAGGTCTGGACTATACGGCGAATGCTCCATTATTGCAATGTTTTGGGCATTCAAATACTCAGTCGTTAGAGCAACAGTGTGCGCCCGAGCGTTATATTGATGAAAGATGATCCTTCCTCTTGGACGTTTTTCGCAAACATTTTGGAGAACTTGAGGCAAACAAACTATAGTGTAGGAAGATATAAAACAACATTCTATTAGTTTGAGAGCCACGCCAATGAAGACCGTCCTTGAAGATGCGAATGAAAAAAATAAGATTTAAAAGAAAAGAAAAACGCTGAAAAGAAAAGTTACTGATACTAAAACCAACAAAAACAAATGGAAGAATGCAGAAAAGTTTAAACAAAATGAAAAAAAAGCTATGGAAAAAGGAAATAAGTTTGTGTTGCAAAATAAAGAAAGAGAACAGTTAAGAAAACTGGCAGAAGAAAACTGAATTTCGATGAAACATCGTCAGAAGACTTGGACGAGAAAACTCTATGTGATGACAATGAAGATGATGCCTTCGATTAGTTAGCTGCTGATACAGAGATGTGTTTGGTTTGCGGAGAGTTTGGTAGCAATGAACTTTGGTACCGGTGTGTTATTTGCTCAAAGTGGGCGCATTCTGAATGCTGTGGAAAAGACAAACCTGAACATTATGTTTGTGACTTCGGCCAATAAACATTTTTTAATAAGTTCTTTCGTGATGTATATTATTTTGAACTTTGGTAAAAAATGTATCATTTTGCAGTAGGTTAGATAAAGATTTCAAAACAACTGTTACAAAAAATAAATAGTTACTTTACAGTGTATTTGTTGTCTATAAACACCCTTTTAGTCATAGCATGTGGCGGTATTACCTTATGCGGTGACGGAATTACCCCACCATGTGCGCAATTTCGCCACTTTGCATAAAAAAGGTGTTGCTTTTTTTCTGATGTTATAAAAGCAGGATAATGTACTTTTGAATATATATTTATGTTGTAATACAAATTATTGATACATTTAAGTACTAGCACTAAAGTTTGAGATCAAATTGAAGCCACAAAAATTTCTCTTAAGGTGGGGCTATTACCCCGCTCTCCCGTACCATTCAGCATTAACAGTACGACGATCCTCCGGTGCTCCAGTGGAAACATGTCCAGTAATTCCAAAAAATGTGGCGACCATCTTCTTGTTTCGGCTTTTTACGCGAACATCTTTTGTTGCAGCCGATTCGTTCTCGAAGACCCAAACTGCCGACTGTTGCTTTCTTTCGGGATCATAGCAGTATACCCACGTTTCATCACCTGTAATGATGTTGTACATCAACTGAGACGATCCATTGTCAAAGCGATCCAGTGTAGATCTGCACCATGCCATACGGTTTTCTTTTTGAACTGGAGTTAGATTGTGGGGAGTCCAACGGGCACAAAGCTTACGTACCATAAAATGTTTGTCAAAAATGGTGTCAATTGCTTTCACACCAATCCTTAAGGTTGCTTGAATACTGCTGGCAGTAACATGCCGGTCTTCTTCAATCATGTTTCGTACAAGACCAATATTCGTTTCGGGAACTGGCGCTTTTGGCTTAAGAGCTCGAAAGTTGTAACTTAAAGAAAGTCGACCACGTTGAAATTCGTTATACCACCGCTTTACGGTCGCTAAGGAACATGACTTGTCACAAAACACTCGATTAATTTCTTCAAAACATTCTGTACGGTTTAAACCAGCTCGATAATGCTCTTTATTCAATTCCATGATTTCTTGGGGAAAGGATTACTTTACAGTTATGTATTTTAAAAACCTTCCAATACATTTGAGAACTTTCCCTATAATTAAACTTATGAACAACTACGTTAAAATGTGAAGCAAAATTGCTTTCAAAATATATTCTTAGAGGCTTTCGCGGTTTCTCGAACTGTCAATATTACAATTTACTTTCGGCTTAGACCGCGTCGTCATTTGGGAACTACACCCAGCATTATTAGGTAAGGCCCGACCTGTAGCTTGTCTGCCTTTACAAGCATTTGCTCTAGAAGTTTGGGCAATATTTGTTTGTAGGCCCTGCCTGCCTAAACAGGGCTGTGTGCTTATATTAATTAAACCTTGGGGCGGACAAGGATTTGATCTTGATGTATTTTGTTTGCCAGGACAATAATACTTAATCAGCTTATGCCTGTTAACTGTTTGTGAACCCATACAAACTAACGTTTCGCAAGACATTGCAGCTTGCATCTTCAGAGTGAATATAACACTGGGTGCATCTTTCGTAATCAGTGAGTGCTATTGGTTTGCAAAATTGTTCGTTAATTATGGTGTGACTATTAAATATTAGTATTAATATAGAGAAAATACCAGTCTATAAATATACAGGGTTTCAATTCGAAAACGTATAATATGTTATATCTCTGGAAATAGAATAAGTATTGAATTTTTCTAAAAAAAAACGTTTCTAGCACATGTTGGGGACATCATTATGATATACTAATCTTCCCCATTCAAACCCAGAGGCTCCAGTTATCCTAACCAAAAAATTTCATATTGTGACACCTCATTGAAAGCTGTTACGAAATGCTGTTCAATAGTGGCAAAAATTTACTTTGCGACACGTTTCGGAAAAATTTCAAAATAAAACTGGAAACGTTCTAAACCAATTATTGTAACTGAAATTTCACAGTAGCAGTTTAAATGTTCAAAATGATTTCCATTGTTCTCTAGGCAATAGTAAAATCTACTATTCGAACAGTTTGGAAGGTTTATTGCGGAATAGCTCGAAACTCCTAAGTTATTCTTTGCCGCAGTTGTGCGATGGCCTGAAGCTTAGTTTTGTAGACAACAGATTTCTAGTAATCCATGGAAAGAAGTCTAATAGCATCAAAATCTGGAGATCTTGAGGGCCATTCTATTTCTGAACGAGTCGGGAAAAAATGTTTGTTATTATTAAGGAGCATTTTGTAAGGGCTTTTCATTGAGGTATCACAAAGTGGGTGTTATGACTTGAATTATTTTGTTGGGTTACCTAGAGCCTAAAGGGTTGAATGGGGCAGATTACCCTATGATTCATGATTATTCTTAAACAATTTCAACACCTATTTGGCTTGCAGAGATATAACACATTGCAAGTTTTCAAATTGACACGCTGTACATCAGTGTTTGTTTGTTTGTTTGTTTTTATTTAACGTCGCCCTACTTCTGCTACTATGGCTAACCACCGACCCCGGGGAGCAATCCTACCACACCTGGAAATGTAGCCTGTTTGAGGGTTCGTTTGACGTGCCTGTACATCAGTGTGTAGATTAATATTTTTATATACATATAATTTATAAATTGATATAGTGATATTGTTATATTATTGTATTCATAAATTAGTTTACCAATAAAATATCTTTCTAGGTATGCAATGAAATATCACTTTTAAAGTTATATTAGTATTTTTCCAATGTTATTGTAATTGAATCTCTTTATATCATTGTTCCATCTATTTGGTGTTCTTCCTCTATTTCGTTTATGATTCCACGGCCGGCATTGAAGTCAGCAATATAAATAATAAATAAATTTAAACCAATTTATGGGTATTAACCCTGATGTATTAATTGCATTCTATCACTATGTACTGCCCTCGGTACAAACACATTTTCAGATATTTTAATTATTTAAAGATGTCAACACCTATCGATTCACACTAATATAGGTAACACCGATAATCCATATCACCGCAGATATACTAATAATTTTAGATATATCCAGATATAGCTATATAACTGAATATATAAATACTTTAGCAACTTAATATATTGATACATATTAATATTTCCGTACTGACCAATATATACATAGTTATCATTTCTTTGGTTTTGAAACATATAACCATTTGCCATTAATATAATATATCAATAAAACCTTTTAAAAACAATGTTATATTTAATATTTTTTGATAATTGCTTATTATTTTTAAACGTTTTCTGTTCATATATCTTCACATACGTATACAGGGTATTTCAAAACGTACCGACAATATTTCACAGATGAATTCCAGAACTTATTTAGAGCCGAAAAGTCCGAATAAACATATGTAGTAAACGTAACCGTTAACGAGTTATTGTTTATTTCACAATTTATGTTGTTAAAATTTAGTTCAACGGATTTCATGAAATAAATTTTCTTTAATGCGTTTTAATATTTTATTTACAATAAATTACCAAAATTAGTGTTCGATACACAAAGCCGCACGTCGCTACGTTCTTAACATGGTTGCTGGGTTATTCCTAATAATATCGGCAGCCTGCTATATTCTTTGGCGTAATTCTTCTGCCGTGAGCACTTCAGTTGCATAAACAATCTGTTTCATGTGACCCCAAAAATTACCATCTAATGGAGTCAGGTCCGGCGAACGCGGTGGCCATACTACGGGTCCTCTTACTCCAATCCATCTTTCCTGAAAATGAGCATTAAGCCAAGCTCTAACACGAAGACATTGATGTGCTGGTGCCCCATTGCACGTCTAATAGTTAATGGCACATCTTCCAGTAATAAGAGTAAAGAGTTTTCTAGAAAATATTCGTAATTCGCACCATTCAAATGGTCCAATCAGACCATCATTAAGAATACCAGCTATTATATTAACACTAAATCTATGTTTAAAATGCGAGCGTCTTCTGACATGAGGATTTTTTGCAGCCCATTCATGAAATATATGATAATTTTTGATACCATCTTGTGTGAAAGAAGCTTCATCGGTCCTTAAAATATGATTATTTTGTACCCAATTACAAAATCTTGAACAAGCTTCAAAAACATTACCTAGCGCTTGAACTCTTTGATGATGCTATGGATGTAAGCGAGCACTTCTTAGTATTCTCCAAACCCGGTTTCTACATATTCCAGTACGTAATGCAATTCTTCTCGCACTTAAAGACGGATCTTCTTGTAATAAGTCAAGAACTTGTTCATCATCATGGGTCTACGGACATCTCCTTGGCCGACTGCATGTCTTGCATTGAAAGTTCCAAGTTCCCTCAGCTGACGCGAATTAAAAAAAAACTGCACGCCTAGGCAGTCTTCTATTGGGTAATCTTCTAGGATATTCTTCTTGTTCTGCTAAAGCATTTCCTTCACACAGACCGTAAACATGATGAATATCTGCATATTCTTCATTTGAAAATAACATTGGCATTATGAATCACTTGTAAATTACAATGGGAATAAGAATAGAAAGAAGAAGCCAATAACTTCAATATCACAGTAAGAAACTGACAAATTACGAACAATAATTTGTTCAAATGTTATAGCCACATAAATTATGAAATAAAGAATAACTCGTTAACGCTTACGTTTAGGGCGTATGTTTATATAGACTTTCCGATTCTAAATAAGTTCTGGAATTCATCCTTGAAATATTGTCGGTACGTTTTGGTCACGCTGTGTATTGTTTTTCAACCATAACAGTTAATATTGGATTACTTTCATATATGCTAATCTTCTTATTTGGTTCTTCGATGTTCGGATATGTAGTAAAAATATTGCAAACATTTTTTTGAAGTGTTTCTATTTAATGATTATTACACAACACTGAATGTATTCGATTATCAGCAGTACTATGTCGTAAGACAACCTGCTCAGATGATCACTTAGATAACTGCAAGAAAAGGCGATCGTATACTTAAGTATTTAATGATACACCCAACTATTAAGAAAAATCAAAATCCTTTAATTTAAAATAGCCTTGTAAACCAAATGATATTAAATGTTTCCTATCAGAATTTTAAGAATGTCGAACCAACAATACTTATGGTCTGCTACTTTAGATACGTCATTTACAAATATCCTAGTATTGTCAGTTTATTGTCAGCCCGCATGCTGGCATTCTTTTGTATCGTCTCTCTACAGTGCCGTTTATTGATCACTCAATATTAAATTTTCAGTTTTACAAGTTGTATCTAACAAATAACGTAGTATATGTTAGCACCTTTTACTCACTTCAATGCTGCCATTAACACTTAATGACAAAGGTATTGTTTCAACCGGTACCACTTTGATTAAAAGTATTTTGTGTATATTTTCTATAGGTCAATCTATCTACATATAGTGTCGACCTTTGTTGCGTTGTTGTTCATATTATTACTTTGTTAATAAGTCGATGGCAACTGTGCTTACACTGAAAAAAGCAGCTATTACACTTTCAATAGCCGCCCCTCCCCTATACAAAGAGTAGCTATCACAATCTACAAAAGGTCGATGGAATAAAAAGTGCAAACGTTATCTGAACGATCCTCGTATCTACTGCAGCTAGAGACGCGTCTCGTGATGCCGTGATATAACACCTACTATTTTTTCCTCTCGCGGCTATTCTCGTGATCACAGAGGAAATAATAGTAAGTTACTTCCAACTGAGCTTTTGCAGTCACGCGGTCTTGCACACGTTTTACTCCCCGGAGTGCGATATGAAAACGGCGTCGTCGAACCACGAGCGAAAACAATGGCTTGGTTCGCTTTCTGATTGACATTTGATGCCCCCCTGATGTCCTTGTGAGTAATTGGATGGGTAGAGCTCCCTTGGCCTTCAAATTCAATTCGCGTTTCCCACCAACTGGCAGATATTCGAAATGCAAAACAGCACTGTTTACAAGATGAACAAAAAGCCGTACATCAAGGAGATTTAGCACGAAAAAAGCTGCTATCGGAATTGTAATTTTACAAGAAACAATCCGTATAAGAGATACAGGCAAAGTGTGATCACAATTTGATCAATTTGGTTTGAATTTAAGGAAAATACTGCAAGGCACAATATTAAATTGTAAACTACTGCTTGTATTGTTGTAGAAAATACACAGCTGATTGTTTTGCCTCACAGATTTATTTCCACTAACTTATATGGATTAAAAAAAATAGAAACTCATAAAATGTCTACATTTAAGTATACATTTTGTGGAATTATGAAGTAAATAAGAAATTCATAAAACATATACATCCAAGTTTAAATTAGGAGTAAATTCTCTTCTAAAATCTATACCGTTAGTGTCAGAATGTTTTGCAGAAAAGTGCTTTCAATAATAACTGTACGTACGTACTTTTTACAATTCAAAATTGGCCTCAATGGAGATTTATGCCATTCGAGATAATTGTTTTAGATATTTTACATTTGAGGTAGGTATTTCATTCGAAATTCTGATTATTGATTTCCACCAATGAGCTTCTGCTGCGCGCTCTCCATGTTAAAAAAATTCTTGTTGTTTAAGATAATTATTTTAGAGATTTTGTTTTCAAGATATTTGATTGGAAATGTAGATTATCACCAATGAGCTTTCAAGACCTCTCGATGTGTAAAAGATTTAGGGTGAAAACCCAGTTGTCTACCATACCTGTTGTTGGTATAATATCAATTAGTTTCTAACGACCAATTACAATAACTTCTACATGAAAATTTATATTGCCAACATGTGTGCCACATAATTGTATCATTATCAAAACCTTGATTGAGAATGCTTCACATATGAGTAGGCTAACGTGTGTTTGCTGAAGTCAACTGAAACTAAAGAAATCTTATGAAATTCATAAAGTAAATGTCATTTTTAAACCTCAATGCCCTTTAAATTAATTAGTTTTATCTAATGCTTTTGATTATTTACCAAGAAAATGTCATCTTTTGCCATTTTAGGAAATTCCCAACCTATAATTATTTGCAAATAACTATTTCTTCGTTTCTTGCTGCATCCAGTCATTATCACCAAGTACAATGAGTTTGATTTCCAATTCAGGTGTAGGGTGGATAATTGTTACCATTATGTTTTAGCGTTATTAAAAATTATACGTACAGTTGTCAAAGTAGTTTACTTCAAACATTTCTTATTACTGTCTAAATTTGTACCGTTCAACAACAAGTAATAGCTTTTGAATTATGGGATTTTAATTTATTTATGGAATTAGTTCTAATACTCGCAGTTTTATTATTCAAACTTTGCCATAACTGGGAGTAGTCATCTATTTATTTTCCAATGCAGAATGTAAAAGAAGGCAGAAAGGTACTCCACACCGGACTCACATACAAATTTCACCCAAGTGAATTTGAAGTTTCTAACAATGACACTGGAGAATAAGTTAGCAAATTAAAGTTTAAAAAATACACAATACAGAAACTCAAACTTTTCAGACTCGAACAAAACACACTTGAACTTAAAAATCATACAAAAGCCAGCACCGTCATAAATTTCCATCCTCGTGTCCTTAATTTCTCAAACACAGAATTTAATCACAAGAAAGTAAAATTTTTAAATGAAGGATGCACATTCTGTCCTTTCCCAAAATTCACCAACAATATTAAAGAAATTTTACTAGTAAATACGGAAATATTCTCAAAGAGAAACATTTCAATTACCAAAATTTCAAATTGCCAATTTATTAAAAGATGTCGGCAATAGACAAACATTCAGATTATAAAATTAACAAACATAACAATTTACTGCTTGCGTCTTAGTTTATGAAATCACAAGAAACAACCAAATTTCTGTTAGAGCAGATGAAGGTAGTACTTTAGTTATTTTACATAAAGATGATTGCATACGCAGAGTTAATAAACATAACCCCCACAACAAAATATCCTAACAAACTAAATGAATAATAAGTAACTGTATTGTTAGCTTTACATACGAGTATTATGAGAAAAGAAAAATAATACACCCAAACCCACAACCACCACAACTATACGGTTTAACAAAAATGCCTGTTACACCGGTAATCTCGTACATAAACAAACTCAACCACATGTTAGAAGAAACATTAAATAATATAGTTTAGGATGCACACCAGTAAGTTGTCCAGTTTAAGGTTATCATCACAATGCAAACTAGTTAGTTTTCATGTCATCAATACGATTTTACAAATACCTCCTAAAGAGTGGATTCCTTTGTTAAATAATATTTTTATCAACAAAAATGTCGAGTTAATAGATCGAAATGAGTTGATTCAATTATTCGAACTTTGCATTAATCAAAATTATTTTATTTATAATGATCAAATTTCTACAGATAAACAGTTTACCAATGGAAACTCCAAGTTCACCACTTTTAGCTAATATATTTATAGAACATTGAGAAGATCGAATTTTTGAATCAAATCAATATTTGAAAATTATGTTTTGATGACATTTTAGCATAATTTAATGGTTCATTTGAGTTTATTGGTGATTTATTAACGTTTATTAATACCCTACACTCAAAGATAAGCTTTACAGTAGAAACAGAACAAAACAAATGTATTATTTATTTAGACTTAATCATCGAAATCAATTCTAAAAACAAATTCGAATACTCTATTTATAGAAAATGTATACAAACAGATATCACAATACCACAGAACTCATGATTTCGATTATTAAACAAAATGCGCACAATAATGTCTACAATACATCACTCATAGACACATTAATTAATAAGAAAGACTATAAATTAGCAATTCAAAGAATATAATCAGAAGACCACTCTGAAAATGTTAAATGTATTTGTGCGAATCGGTTGTAAATCGACTCAGTATTTCGATGATTAGTATAAAAAAAACCACAACAATTGGAGCTATGATTTTAATATTTACACTACCTTACAAATATAAATTTATAACAATAACGAACACAAAAAAAAACTATTTTCAAGATCGACCAATAAATGAATAATGCTTGTACCCGATGAGAAATGTTTGTACGTGCTTACTGTAACAAGCCCTAAAAGCAACTTGTCATTTTACCCTTAAACTGCAGATGCCTAAAAACGCCGCCAAAAGGATTTTAACGACCCCCATTTCCTGTCCGTTGAACCCACTGAAAGATTCCAATTGCTATTTCTTAGAATACAAACATCCCGGCCCCCTTGAAAGCCCTAGCTTTCAACAACTATAAATAAAAATATAATTCAACCAATAGAGACCACATAATAAATATACAATATTATTCTACAAAATATAATTTAAAAAACCTAAAAATCCTCACGGCACTTATAAAACACCTAATGTCAAACACGTCACTAAACACTAGAAGTCCTTAATAAACTAAACTTCAGTTTTCCACTGGTAAAATGCATAATTTATTAGCCGCCCGTTTTAGAATGTTTTTGGAAGTACGAACTGTGGCAGTTCGAACAACCCCGTCACTTCCTGGATGCACCTCCTCGATGCGGCCCATAATCCAAACAAGTGGAGGAACGTTGTCTTCCTGGATGATCACTAATTGCCCAGGTCGCAATTGTTCTCCCTTGGTTGCCTTCCATCTTCTTCGTTGTTGCAGATGATGTAGGTACTTCTTGTACCACCGGTTCCAAAAATGCTGTTTGATTTGCTCAATCCTTTGCCAATGCGACAAGCGATTGACAGGAATTGAACCAATGTTTGGTTCCACAACATTTACTAGAGAGTCTCCAATCAAAAAATGAGCAGGAGTCAAACAGGATAAATCGTTAGGATCATTGGAAATTGGGATTATAGGTCTTGAATTTAAAACGGCTTCTATTTGAATTAACAAGGTATACAGCTCGTCAAATGTTAGAGATGCCTGACCGGCAACACGTTTTAAATGCGTTTTGGTTGATTTTACTGCGGCTTCCCATAAACCCCCAAAATGTGGTGACCTTGGCGGATTAAAGTGCCACGTAATATTGTCATTGGCTAAAAATTCTTGAATTATAACTTGATGATCTTGCCTCCTACATAATTCCTTTAATTCCTTAAGTTCTCTGTTAGCCCCTACGAAATTTGTAGCATTGTCCGAATAAATATTTGACACCTTTCCTCGGCGTGCCATAAAACGTTTCAAACACGCTATAAACGCTTCAGTTGACAGATCGCTGACCAATTCGATGTGTACTGCCTTTGTAGAAAAGCAAACAAATATTGCCCCATATGCCTTTGATAATTTGGCAGATTTGCGTTTCGATTCCTTTATAAGAAAAGGACCACAGTAATCAATTCCGCAATTTATGAATGGTCTAACTTGTTGTAATCTGTTACTCGGTAAGTCACCCATAATATGCTGAACTGGAACAGGTTTTACCTTAAAACATTTCAAGCAATTCCTAATAATCTTCTTAATAGTGTTTAACCCTGCTATTGGCCAGTACTTATTTCTAATTGCTGCTAGCGTAGCGTGAGCCCCTGCGTGCAATTGTTGCTGATGCTCATGTTGAAGTAATAAATTTGTAAAATTATGATTTTTGGGTAATATAATAGGATGCTTGATGGAATAATCTAAATTTGAATGTCGCAGACGGCCGCCAACTCGTATCAGTCCATTTTCGTCCAAGAAAGGATTTAAACATAACAGTTTGCTTGTATTGCTTAATTTGTGGTTTTTGCGTAGCGCCTGTAGTTCATTACTAAATTCCTCAGATTGCACCAATTTTATTAAACATTTTCTTGCGCATACAATTTCTTCTGCTGTTAATAATTTTCCGGCTCGAAGGACCATGTGCGAATCGGTTGTAAATCGACTCAGTATTTCGATGATTAGTATAAAAAAAAAACCACAACAATTGGAGCTATGATTTTAATATTTACACTACCTTACAAATATAAATTTATAACAATAACGAACACAAACAAAAAAAAACTATTTTCAAGATCGACCAATAAATGAATAATGCTTGTACCCGATGAGAAATGTTTGTACGTGCTTAATGTTACAAGCCCTAAAAGCAACTGGTCATTTTACCCTTAAACTGCAGATGCCTAAAAACGCCGCCAAAAGGATTTTAACGACCCCCATTTCCTGTCCGTTGAACCCACTGAAAGATTCCAATTGCTATTTCTTAGAATACAAACAATAATAGTTGTGCTTGGTTCTAAATATCATAGTTGTGTGTAATAATAAATTGTTACATCAAGGTGACCATACACATCAATTTTAATTTTAATAATTGTTCACTTTAATATTTATTTTTATACAATAATAGCAACCCCCATATAACATAGTGAATCTACACCATGGTTTCGTTCTATCACTTTTAATTTCAACACATTATTATGAAATCTTATTTTATTTTGAATAGCAGTTGTTCAATTATTACTATTTTTAATAATAAATACGATAATAATAAAAAATTATATGGTAGTTTTGTTAGCTTTTGGATTGTCACATCCTACGCCTCTTTGTAGGACACTTAGTCTTGTATAACATGATTTCGCTCTATATAAGGTTTGATAGTAATCTATCATTTTATAGAAGGATTCTCTATACAGTGTGATAGAAAAAAAAATCATGATTGGCACCTTAAAGTTGACATTACCGTTTGTTAACCTACGGCTAATTGAAGTTTGATTGAAATGTGGATTATCTTTTGTCTTCCTGTAATTTGGTTTTTAAAGTTTTTCTTGGTTTAATTTTATTTGCGTTTGAATTCCCTTAAAAAATAGAAGAATTTATTGTATTCGACGTCTCACGGCAATAAAGAGGACGCTTTATGGATCATCACATTAACAACTTCAATGTGACAGTCAGAGCCTGGTCTAATCTATTTGATTTTTCGATCGTGGGTATTAAGTCAGTTTTTCAGTATACGTAAATATAAATACCACAATCAACCTTCCAAGCGCCAGACAGTTAGTATATACAATGAATGCATTTAGTACTTAATTACGTTATTAAAGTTTTGCTTCAGTAGTAACAATTTTTATTTACAGCAGCGTCCGAAGCTCTCTACAAACGTCAATTTTTTTACTTTTCACCAGTTGAGTTTCACAGCAGGCTTTTCACTAGTGTGAATTATAACTCATTGAATATATGTTGAAACATTGTCATTGGATCGCTGTTGCAAAACAAATGGGATTAATTGTTGTAATTAACACAGACAAGTATCTACAACTTCTTCCTTTATGGCTATTTGTGTTTTTATTCCTAAATTAAACCAAAAGGAGGAGTAAGTATACTTTAAGTAGGCAATTCTTTCCTATTTAACCAAGATTTTATCTCTTACCAATTCAAAGATCCCTCTAGTATACTTGATAGAATAGACAGACTGTATGTCTACAGTGAAGCAAAAACTAACAAAAAATACTGTATCTACTTATAAAACAAGATTTTGTTCTCGGAGTGATGTTTCTGAATAAGCATTTAGTACTTAAGTACATTATTAAATGTTTTGCTTCAGTAGTGAGAACTTTGTTTGCAGGAACATCCGAAGCTTTCCATCAATGTCGATTTTTTTACTATGCACCAGTTGAGTTTCACAGGAGTTGAAACATTGTCATCAGCTGGCTGTTGCAAAACGAATGGGATTAAATGTTATCTATGAATAGATATTGGCAAGCTTTTTTTGAACCAGCCCCTGTATTATAACAGGTACTCTACGGCGATTTCCTAAATGGGAAGAGCTAGGTCAGTTAAATGGAATGAAAGTTACTTGCTTAGAAGTGTACTTTAAACCTAGTTCTGCTTTTTGCAAAATATGCATAGCTTATTAGATAGGAGCGAAAAATTACAATCACAATTTTTTTTTAAATATTTGGTTTAACCAAATTTCTCTCTCTTACCAATGCAGAAACCCCTGTCGTATACCTGATAGAATAGACAGTCTGTAAATACTGTATTTACTTATAAAACAAGATTTGGTAGTAGTAAAAATTTCTATTTACAGCAACGTTCAGTTTTTCACCACTATCGATTTTTTTAACTTTTCATCATTCAATTTCACAGGAGGCTTATCACTAGGGTGAATTGTAACTCAGTTCAGTTTCACCGGAGGCTTTTCACTAGTGTGAATCATAACTCTTGGCGAATATGATAAAACATTGTTATCAGCTGGGTGTTGCAAAACGAATGGGATTAAATGTTATCTATAATAGACATTGGAAAGTTTTTTTAGAACCAGCCCCTGTATTATAACAGGCACTCAGAGATCTCCTAAATGGCAAGAGCTAGGTCAGTTAAATGGAATGCCAGTTACTTACTTAGAAGTGTTCTTTAAACCTAGTTTTGCTTTTTGCAAAATATGCATAGCTTACTAGATAGGAGCGAAAAATTACAATCATAATTTTTTTTTAAATATTCGGTTTAACGAAGTTGCTATCTCTTACCAATTCAGAGACCCCTGTCGTATACCTGACAGAATAGACAGTCTGTATGTACTGTGAAGAAAAAAAACTAAACAATAAATACTGTATTTACTTATAAAACAAGATTCGGTCTTTTGAGCGAAGTTTCTGAATTAGCATTTCGTACTTAATTACATTATTAAACGTTGTGCTTCAGTAGTAAGAACTGTTTACAGCAACATTCGAAGTTTTTCACCAATATCGATTTTTTTAACTTTTTCATCAGTTCAGTTTCGCAGGAGACTCTTCACTAGTGTGAATTGTAACTCAGTTCAGTTGTACCGGAGGCTTTTCACTAGTGTGAATTGTAACTATTTGCAAATATGTTGAAACATTGTCATCGGCTGGCTGTTGCAAAACTAATGGGACTAAATGTTATCTATGAATAGATATTGGAAAGATTTTTTACAACCAGACCCTGTATTATAACAAGTACTCTACAGAGATTTCCTAAATGGCAAGAGCTAGGTCAGTTAAATGGAATGAAAGTTACTTACTTAAAAGGGTACTTTAAACCTAGATCTGCTTTTTGCAAAATAGGCATAGCTTATTAGATAGGAGCGGGAAATTACAATCACAATTTGTTTTAAATATCCGATTTAACCAAGATTCTATCTCTTACCAATTCAGAGATCCCTGTAGTATACCTGATAGTAGAGACAGTCTGCATAATAACAGATAGTCGACAGATATTTCTTAAATGGCAAAAGCTAAGTCAGTTAAATGGAATGAAAGTTGCCTACTTAGAAGTTACTTTAAATCTAATTTTGCTTTTTGCAAAATATGCACAGCTTACTAGGTAGGAGTGAAAAAGTACAATGGCTATTTTTTTAAATATGTGAGGGGTGCAGCAGTAGAAATATAAAAAATCATTAAAGACAATAGTTGTAAATGTTTGTTAGTAATACTGACAAAATTTTTTTGTGGTTAACACTAATAAGTATCTACAATGTTTTACTTTATGGCTGTTAGTGTTTTTATTCCTAAATGAAACCAAAAATAGGTTTAAGTACACTTTAAGTAGGCAATTTTTTCCTATTTAACCAAGATTCTGTCTCAGAGATCCCTGTAGTATACATGATAGAATAGACAGTCGGTATGTACAGTGAAGCAAAAAGTAACTGTAAATTCTGTATCTACTTATAAAATAAAATTTGGTCCTCTGGGTAATACTTAATTACAGTATTAAATGGTTTGCTTTTGTTTTGTCCAAAGCTTTTCACCAATGCCAATTTTTTAAACTTTTTACCAGTTGAATTTCACAGGAGGCTTTTTACTAGTGTGAATTGTAACCCATGGAGAATTTGAAACATTGTCATTGGCTGGCTGTTGCAAAACGAATGGGATTAAATGTTATCTATGAATGGATATTGGGAATATTATTTACAAACAGCCCCTGTATTATAACAGGTACTCTACAGAGATCTCCTCTATGGCAAGAGCTAAGTCAGTTAAAAGGAATGAAAGTTACCTACTTAGAAACTTACTTTAAATCTAGTTCTGCTGTTTGCACAATATTCGCAGCTTACTAGCACTTTCTTTAGTTAATGCATATAAGTATCTACAACTTTTTATTTTATGACTTGTGTTTTTATTCCTATATGAAACTAGAAATAGGCTTCAGCACACTTTAAACCGGCAATTTTTTCCTGTTTAACCAAGATTCTATCTTACCAATTCAGAGATCCCTGTAGTATACTGGATAGAATAAGACAGTCTGTATATACAGTGAAGCAAAAAGTAACAATAAATTCTGCATCTACTTATAGTCATATCGTAGCAAACAATAACTATTGCTCGACATATTATGCAGTGTATTTTGACAATAGTGGCATTTTTGTCTCATTAGGTTGGGTCAAAACTGGCAATAGCTTTTTTTATTTATTCCATATTGCTAATAAACTTCTAAGAACGCCTTTGAGTTGCACTGGAAAAGTATAACTAGTAGATGTAACTTTACATATTTGAATTACACTAGCCAACTATGGCCTAACTACCATTTTACATTGGACCTAAAATTATTTCAAATAAAAGACTTTTTGAGAACCACTTTATTGTATAGAGGGCTAACTGTGGGGTGTGGAAGAATAAATATCTGATATTGCAAATGCTTTATCTAAATCGGCCACATCACAAGCTGTAAAAGTCATGGGTTCTAAAAGAAAATCAAATTTATTGGTCAGACTTATGTGATTCAATCTTAATATTTCTTACATTTTTTAAAATGGTGTATTGTTGATTTATGCCATGATACAAATGTCCATAGCAGCAATAACAATATGTACCAGACTTATATAATTAATCAACATGTACAAAGCACTATACAATATTTACACATTTTTGAGGACACAAAGTAATAAACACCTTATGATGAATTCCATTTAAGTGCGCAATACAATTATCATCGTCAGAACTTAAAATCCTTTAGCATATCAATTATTAAAAAACTGCAATGGTAACATCGACACTATTAAAATTTGTTCCATATATGAAATGGGAGAGGGACATTCCAACAATGATACTGTAGTGGTAATGGAACACAATACAACTTACAGACTTTTAACATAACTATTATTAACCATTACAGTTTATCAGGAATTTCTTTATTTACAAGGCTTGTGCTGGCTACAATATGACTTAAGAAACAATTCTAATTCATTGCAAACCCAGTAAAACTTCGGCGTACTATAGAATGAAAAAATAAATTATAATTTTACAAAAATCTATTTGTATTAATTAACCACTCTGAAATTTTACTAGGTGTAGTCAATAATTAAATTATAGATCACGTACATGAATGATTAAGTAGTTTCCACTTTTAATGCGTATTTAAACAATTGGTGTAATAACAAGCATTCAACATATTCACAGTTAGACATAGTAAATTAAATGAGCAAAAATGGAAGAGAACAGTGTAGCAAAAAATTTGGCTGAAATAATTATAATAATTTATTAAATATTATGACTCGAAATAACTCACATTTAAAAGAGGCATTCGTATTTTCATAAATATTAAAATAGTTCACTAGTACAAAATTATCACTTTCCTTCATTCATGCGAGCTGAGCTTACTTAACTAATATGACCGAAGATTCTGATCATGCGGTAATCACAGATATACACTTGCAAATGGCAGTTTCCTAACTCTCACTATACTGTGGCAAAACCAGAGTCCGGGAGGAATAAGGATCGTGCGGGTACATTTCAGGTGGTTCTAAGTGGCATACAACAGTCTCGCCATCTAATACAGCAGCCAATGAACGTGCCGTGTCACCTCTGTATAAATTCTGCCTGGTCATGCGGTAATGGTCCATATCCGGTGCATATCTATTATGATCCTTTGAACGATGCTTTGTAACAGCTTCTAGACAAGAATGAATGCTCCGATCTGCTGCTGGACTGTATGGAATTAAGGGCCTATGGTCTCCGTAAGAACGGGATGATTGACGACTCATATCGCTTTGGCGTTTTCCATCTTCATCGCTCATATCCGACACTTGAATTTCGTTACGTTCAATTTCTTCATAAACAGGATCATCCTCGGGTGCTAATCCTCGTTGCATTCTTCCGTCGTGTATTTCCGTGTAAGTGTGGTTCCAAGGGCTGGCTGCCCTAAGAAAGTTTCCGTTTTTCTTACGTATACCATGAGGCTGCAAACTCTGTGGTAGCTGGAGATGCTTGGGATGCGGAATAGAATCGCTATGATGAGCGTAGTTAGAAAAATCCGGTTGATGCATATTGTTACACGGAGCTTGGTTGTATTCGGCAGACATGTACGGTTGGCGGCGTAAATCTTTTCCGTTGTTGAGACGCATATCTACCACCATGGTGTGAGATCTAGGAGAATCTTCTTGTTCAGATCCACCGTGCCCAGAGTCCCGGCTACAAGACTTAAAAGAAATGTTCTGTGGAAATAATTTATATTTAAGAAAAATTGCAAAAATAATAAAATTGTTTTTAAAAATTATAAGCAGTAATAAGCCAGTTAGAAATATAATTAAATTATAAAAGCAATTAGATATACAGAAGCATTTGCATCACAATATTATACAGTGCGTCTATAAAATTATCTCTTCCTGTACCTATTCACTTCTGTAATACAGTTAATTCTCAATAATCCGGGACGGTAGGGAAAAAAAGATCAAAATAAAAAACCCAAGATAATTTCCGTATGAAAAATCGAAAAAAAAAAAACTAAAAATTACCATTTTATTTATAGTATGACGAAAATAAACTGATGGGAAATTAACACTATGATTCGAAAATATTTGCCATGATGCGCTTGCGTAACATGTAAGCACAGAACTAATTGTGCTCTAAATGCTTGTCGCTTTGCGATCAAGTTATCAACCGGGGATTCCCAAAATTTTGAAAATTTACGTGTTCACAATTTCTTTAGTTTTATTTTCTGGTATTTACCTAATATTATATAGTTGGATGAAAAATTACTTTTACATTTTACATACAGTTCGAAAAATTATTAAAAAATACGAATTTTTTCTGCCCCAGTTAATATGACACGGGATAATTGAGACTCTACTGTATTAAATTTGGTGTTTCTCAAGTAAAATACTTAGTTTAATTTAAAATGTATATAAAATTTCATGCTTCAAATTTTATAGATGCACTCTATCAAAATAAAAAAGTTTGGGATTTTAAAATTTATTGCATGATTAATGTTGCTAAAATTATTTTACAAACCAAATACAGAGTGAGCAAGAAAGTTTGCACCTATGGAGTTCAGTATGATATATATTGCTTGTGTGTTACTCATGCTGCCAAGTATAAATTTATGATCCTCTCTCTCAAGTATTGACAGTGCCAATTATAAAAAATAAAAAAAAATCAGTTTATTCGTAAAGTCCTGTAACGTAGTTGTAACAGTTATGATTTTCATTTTTAATATTTTATAGTTTCTGTGTAAAATACGAAACTACATAAAAACTAGGGATTTTGTTGTTGGCGACCTATTTTTTATGTTCACATGTCGCTCTGAAAACGAATTCGTGTTTTGCGTGTTATGTGATAGGTATACAGTTTAAGATTTTGGGTTGCATACTTTCATTTTTCGCTGTATAAACGTAGTAAGGTGTGACGTCACCAAATAACTGATGACGTACACGTAGACTAAGGGCAACTTGAGTTTATTACATAATTCCAAACATTTATAATCATTCTGTACAATATTCAGCATTAAAAATCTGTATAAATATACAGTTTTAATGCTTTGTTATTATATATTTATAGTACTGCAGGGTTGTTTCTTTTTTTTTAGTTTTTGTAGTTACTTGAAATTTGTGGTTATAAAATTTTAGATTTTTTTTCTTTACGATCAGAGAGTTGGTTATCTGACATAACTGTATCCTATTCGATGTTGTTATTGTTTTTATAGGTAAAATTACTTTGGCCAAGTGATATTGATTTTCAATCATACCATATCAAAGTAACATCAAATGAAAATTTTGGTATTGCTTATTACAAAAAACAGTAACTAATTGAAGTACCATTAAGTTGAGAGTTGTAAATAAATAAGTTAAAGCTATTTCAATTGATTACATTTTTAGTAAATTCTGAAAATTGAAAGTAGTTGATAAAGAAACCAATAACCAAACCATTCATAGTTTTTTAATTATATCTACATGTTTATTAGTAAATTATCTTCCTATACATCGTGTTTAAAAATTACACTGACAAACTTTTGCGATATCTTCGACAATAGTTGCATTAACTTAACGATATTTTTTACATATTTCCAAACAGTTTCTCTAAATTCAGAGCAAAGCATTGATTAAGTGGATAAATCTTATTGTTTAACAAATTGTAATAATTACGTTTTGTTATTTATTAGCTACCACTTACTAGTTCGTTGTTTTCTTGTTTTTGAGTATTTTTGTATGGCAAATAAAATTCTAAAGACCGAAATAAAAGAAGTATAGATATGTAGAAAATATCGTTAACATAATGCAATTATTGTTCAAGAACCAAAAAAATAATCGGATAGAACTTCAGAAGGCTGTAACTCCGTAACAAAGCGTTTTTGGAACTACATTCATAAGAGCTTTTTTAAAAATGACCTAGGGAATCATCTCTTGAACTTTGTCGGTGTAATTTTTAAACACCCTGTATGTCTGCATGAATAGAAGTTTCCCAAATGAATGCAGAGGTTTGAGATATTTAAATAAATTTCTTTTTCAACTTATTTGTAGGATAAGTATGGTCTAATCTACTTTAATATTAATCGCAAAATATGATACGATAGATAGACAGAAAAATTGTTCTTTAAATATTTTTGAAATAAGTAGGACATGAATAAATTTTTCCCAAGAGTACATAATTAATGTTGTCTTGTTTACTACAACTGTGATCTAGTATTTACTTGTGAAGTAACATCATACAAGGAATATTTATTGTCAACATAGAAACATAACCACGTTTAAATATTTCTTTGAAGGATTATAATAATAATTAATTTGCAGGATATAGTAGGGCCAAATGAATGAAAGAAAAGTATAACATTCTAGTAAATATACACACAAATAATATAGTGTTAGTGATATAATATTACAGAGTAAGTTAAATGCTTGGAAATGACAATGACTTGACAATGATTTATATTCATTTAAAAATAATTACTGTTGCTCCTGAAATTTGTAACAACGAATAGTTATACAAAATTTTTTTTAGCTAGTTTTCCAGTTAATAGTCAAGGTATTTTTAACTGCAAACTCATATGATTTTTCAAATTTTTGAAAGTATTGTTTTTTGTTATCATTATTAAAATACAATGTATTTATTTATGTATAAATATTTTTGTACTACCATAAACAGAAATAATAAAATACTATTAAAAAAACCAAAAAAAGATAAGATTCCTGTTTATACGAATCATAATTCTAAAACATATATCAGCAAGCAAACAAATGTTTCATGAATAACTTTCATTTGAAATATTTTTTAATAATGGTGAAATATTAATGGATTTTATGAGAAATCAGTTTAAAAAGTATACAATTTTAATTAAGAATTCTAGCAAAAACAAAGCAACTCTACTGTATTAATTTGATTAAGTAAAACGTTTCATACAGCGATTACTTTATAAATCCAAAGAGGTTGTTATATTAGGTTAAGTTACTACTTGTATGTTTATTGTGTTGCCTATACTTAGTTTTGTATATTATATCGTCAGATGAATACAGTCAGTATAAAATGAAGAATGAGAAATACAACATAGATAATAAAAATAAATAAGAGTTTTGTTAAGTTGGAAAATTAAGGGTTTACAATCCCATGCAGTTGAGTTACTACGCACCTTCCAATGTAAAGGTTTATTCAAAGGCCCCCAAGTAGAAGCAGATTTAGGTAAGTTAGGATTATGAGTCGAAATTTTGTAAAAGTTGCGGATATATGGTAGAGTGGATGTGTTGGGGGGTTCTAGAGTTGGTGGTGGGGTGGCTGCACCAGGTCTGTGGGTGCGACAAAGAGTAGCAGCCATGCCGGCCGAAGTGGAGGTGGGCACAGGGGATTTGCCCACACGATTCATGCTGTTGCAGCTCCGAGAGCTCCAACCCCGCTGCAACTGCAACAGAATGCACCTTCACCCTTCTGTTAGTTAATAAGCGAAAAGCATTAGTTAGTCTTACCCAAACTATAACAAAGGAGGAGCATGCATAAGGAGAGGGGGTACGCAATGCACGCACCACCACAGCACCACGTGGGGAGTTAGTAAGCAGCTCAGAAATACGCTTTGCGTGGCTTTATTTGCACAATTTCTAAATAATCCAGAAGATACGAAATTTAGATTAAGTGTTTGTACATAAGGCAGACTGACTATTAATTAGATAAAGGATTAACAAGGGCAGCGGTAGATAAATGTAGGAGAGCAGAGCTGCGCTAAGCTGTTTTCAATGGCTGTACCTTGTTGCGCAACATTGTGCAGTCGGTTGTGGTTGGTAGTGGTGGTACTAACATTGTTGAGGTCAGTTCTTGCAAGAACCTGAACCAGCGCAGTAGGACGTGCATTATTAAGATTATTGGAGATGACTATATTGTTGGTACCCACACTAGTTCCATGTGGTGATAACACCGAATTGTCTGTGGAATGTGAATTGGGAGCAGATGGATTGCCATTTGAACCTGCATACAGACTAGTACGTCGTTCCTTGCCCATGCCGGAACTACCACTACTGCTGCTCGCCCCTGCATTAGGCTTAGAGCAGCGCAAGCATTTTGGTAGCCAAGAATGCCGCCTGATGAATTTGCGATACTCTTTGCGAACCTAAGAAAGAAAGTTATCAAAACAGTGCACTAAATAAATAAATACACTAACTTAAATAACTAACTCATTCCCTGAGACAAGCGGCAAATAAAAAGTGCATCAGCGTTGGCAACTTAAATGAACCAACAAAATATTTATATAAGATATTAAGAAAGACAATTCTCAGGGAATTCATTAACTATTTATTCTTATATATGGTACATTATTTTACATTTAAATAAATTAGATATTGAGATCACAATATGAATATTATTTACTCGCATCTATTTCATTGCATATTAGCAAAGTAAAAGTATTTACTAACACATATTATATTGTAACAAAATTTGATAATGTAAGTACAAATCACATTCGGTTACAGCAATATTAAATTCTTTTTATAAAAGTGTCGAAGTTTGTGGGGACATACAGCATCTTACCTTCTCATTTTGGACGTAATGAAACAGGAAAATGAAAAAGCCTTGCAAAGAATTTAAGACAGCAAATATGTAGGCCATTGCTACAGATTCCCTATCCAAATATAAAAATCCAAAAGTCCAAGTCAATCCTAATAAGAATACTAATACAATGGCACCTCTCAACCAAGCCCTGAAACAAAACATTTTTTTAATTTATACTTTTAAATGTAAATTACACAAAACAGACAATTCAAACTTTTCTTGAACACTGCAGAAAACAAGTAATAATTTGTGTTGTAAAAGAAAACATGCTACCTATATGCACATACAAATTATAGTAGCGGGAAAATTTCCAATACTTCTTGCATAAATACATTGATTTTGATAACGCATAAAAAATTGCTATTAATACATAATGTGTTGTAATCTGTGAATAGTTCGAAAAAGAAAATAATAAAAATAAAATTATAAACATTTTACACTTTCAGTCCTACACAGGGATTTAACAGAAAATATTATAAATGCTAGTATGGTATGACTTGTGTAGTTCGAATATATGGCGCCAAATTTAAATTGCAATGAACTAATAGTCATTAATACATAATGTATTATAAACTGTCAAAAATACAAGTTGGAAAAACAAAATAATAAAAATAAATGTATATTTTAGACTTTCAGTCCCACACAGAGATTAATCACAAAAAATTACAAATGTTAGGTATGTAATGGCTTGCTTGTAGTTAGAATATATGGCGCCAAATTTAAATTTCAATGAACTGATGAGCTATAATCTGCTGGATAACCAAAAAATTGAAAAAAATTAAAACTTTCTGAACTTGAATATGATTTATAGTTTTTGCAGTTTAAAAACTGCACTAGTTTTAGGCCTGTATGACACGGTACAGCATTTTGTACAAAATTTTGTTCAAAGTAATTTTTTACAACATTCTGTGCCGTGTCATACAGCAAAATTTTGAACAAAATTCTGTAGCCCAAAGCCTATAGAATTTTGTTCAGAAACAACGTCAAATCGATGCGCAAACGAGCACTTTGTAGTGTTCATCAATGATCACAGAGGGCAAAGACGTAAATGTTTTACCACGTGTACACCTAAAATCTATCAACACTAGCCATTCTACAGAAACTTATAACTTATAAACAAAAATAAAACCTTCCCGAAAATAAAAAAAATTATACAAGCCACGAAAAAGTAAACAACATTTGAGGTTATGTAAACAAAAGTAAACAATTATTATTAAACCTTGATAGATTTCTACCTTATCTACATTAAAATGATTATTTTGACAGTTTTCTCACAGATGTCAACGTAATTTGCACCTATTTGCGCATGCTCACAGACAGAATTTTGTATAAAATTTGTAAAAAACAGATCTTAAAATTGAAAAATTGTTATTAAGTTGGTAACGTGAATTGAATTATAACTTTTTACATTTTGTAGACGAGACAAAGCAAGCGGTAGCACAATTTCAATAAAACATTAAAAGTAAATAATTTCTTTGCAATTGCATTCTTCTGAAAATCTCCATATTTTTAATATAAGGATGAAAGCAAAAGCTAAAAGAAAACAAGTTTTAATATAATGCAGACTTAAACTTCCACATATTTGTGAAGCATACATAACAGAACCACATACTGCGGACTCATCATCAAACAAGCGACATACACAAACTAGCTAAAACATTAACAAAAATTCTCTTACAAGTGAGCTTGAAATTTGGTTTGAAGTGCATTTTCTTCCTTTCCACTACCATAGGGTAAGATCGCCATGCAAGAAAGAAGAATTACATTAGATAAGACCACACCAACACACACGCAATGATTTCAAAAACTAGAGCCAGATAAAATTGAAATTACAAACAAATTTTCAAAAATTGTATAGTTAATAAAAAGTCAACTTTACAAACAAAACTTTGTTAGACAATCCAGTAACAAGGTAGCATGCTCATCATTGTGCAACATCCACACAAACGCATACTCATTTATACTTCAAATATAAAAGTAAAAATAAAAAAGTTCTAGATTACCTGACACTGGCAAGCCTTGAATGCTCTTTGTTTTTCATAGATACAGAGGCGTTTGCATGCCTGCACATCATGACTATTGCCATACTTAAGAAGATTAAGTTTAACTGAAATACAGAACAAGTTAAAAATTTGTCTTTTATTATATTCAGATTATACGTACTATGATAACTACAATAACCGGTCCAACAAAACTATAAATAAAGTAGTTATCAGCTCTTAGCCAACAGTAACGTGATGTTCCATAACCAGTTGGAAAAATCGCTCCGGAGATGCTAACAATTACTAACGGAAGACCATACGCTATTAAATAATACCAACGTAGTCGCGACTTTTCCGATTCAAATACTTCAATTAGCATAACATAGAGTTGAAAACCTATAAAATATGAGAGTTACATTAAAATTATTCTAATGGAAAATTATTACTTTCTTACCTTCAAAGAACATCCAAACGAAGGCGCATAGGAAAAAGTAGTGAAGAAAAGCTGCGATAATCCCACAACCAATTTTATTTTCAGTCTGATCAATACCTACTAAAAACAGGAGTTCTGCTATTAATAGACATATACAGAGATTGCAGTGTATTGTTGTGCGATCACTCTGCAAAACAAAGATGGTTAAAGTAAACGATAATTTTGTTTATTAAGTGATACTTACTTTGAGACCACGAAACAGTTGAAATGTAAGAATGGCTAAAATCAAGCAAACTATGGAAATGATGCAACCAATATATGTGATAATTTGTAATGCGATTTGATGGCCCATCGGAAGATAGGTAGAGTGAACATCCATCAGAATAGCAAAATTTGTAAGATGATCGCACAAACACACAGTGTGTGTTTGATTGGTTTGTTCTACATGACAACCTTCTTCAGACCACGTACTCGTTGTATAATCCCAAAACACACAGGAAGGATTACTAACGTTTTCTACTTGTAAATGTCTCAACGTTAAACGAACAGGTTCATGCAGCTGTATATGTCGTCCTTTTCCTAAGCTTGCTGATATCACTTTACTATTCAACATTCGACTGACATTTTTATTTATATTAGCATCAGAAGATTCTGGTTGCCATAATAAAATTTCTTCGAGTCTATCAAATGCTACGAATACTAAACGTACAAATCCTCCTTCACTGTTCTCCAACAATGCTCCACGTGGTAATTCTATTGAATCATTGCTAGCAGTCCACTTATTGTCAGAAGGAAACTTCTCTACATGTACATTACGTGTTTCTAAAACTCGAACGGACAACACTGAAATACAAAAATTCAATATAAAAAACATAGAAGATACGGGAAGTTCATATAGCAATTGCGACAGTAGGAGCTTCTATTAATATTTTCTAATTATATAATTATAATAAAAAAGCCTACGTATTTTATTATCATACTTTACTGTAATAAATTCAGATAAAATTGCTGAATAGCTAAAATTTAAAAACTGTTTAAATATACTACGATGGCGCATAGAATCATGTATCTAGTCCGCAACCAATTAAAAAGGGGTTTTCAAATGCTATGCTTATCATCCGCTCTTCTTTTCATATCTTGGGTATTGTTCAGCAAATGTAAAGTTAAAAGAGTCTGGCAAATACCCGCGATCGGATTCGATATGCGTCTATTGTTGTTGAGAGTTGCTGGAAATTAGTTTGATAAAGCCCTTCTCAAATCAGTTTTTGTAGTACTGCAATTTCTCCATTACTGGTCAGCAAAAACGGTTTGTAATATCCATACACAACAGTAGCGAAGGTTTGAGGTTATACTTGGGACGCATCTCGAATCTAATTGCGATTATTTTTAGAATAGTGAAAAGGGTCAACAATGCCTACAGTTTTGAAACCAGGATAACAAAACTCTAACTTAAGTAGTTGGGGACTTTACGGTTAGCTTTCATTATTAGAAAAAATTAGCAGAAAGGGCCATTGCATGTGCCTTTTGATTTGTGAGTATATGAAAAATTATGATTGAAACAGAAATAGAAATGTATAAACGCAAGTGTCAATCGCTTGCAAAATAATAACAATAAAAAATTAACTCAGTAAAACTATTTTTTTTTCATATGGTTATTAATTTTTTTTGGTGTGTACAGCATTTTATTTACCTGTCAAATAAAAATTAAATTCGTAAACTGTTATAGTTTTAATCAGTTTATTACGTGATCTACTGTATTAATCTAACCCAAATATGTCAAAGATGTTACATAATGGTAAACATTTTTGCTCACTCACTATTGGGTTGTTTACTATATCAGGGTCAATGCATATTTATGTATATTAAAGTTACTTACTTATATTTTTGACTATCTGATCAACTGTCTTTTCTCGTATAACAGTATCAGCTAACAGGAAAGCATTTTCTTCCAAACCAATCAGAAGTGAAGTAGCAACTCGCATTTGCTCGTTGTGACTTAGGTCTCTCCAGGATGGATGTTGCGAGGAATCTAGTAAATTGCTACCCGTCCTTACAACATCGCTTAACATTTCAGTAACAATAGCCTCTCTTTGTCTGTGATCGGGGAATGTTTGGATGTCCTTGGACATCTTCTGCGCTAGATTTTGAATGATCTTGGTTGTTATCATCATGTCACCTCCGTAGAGGGTTTTACTACTAGTGACTTGAGCCAGATCACTTGTAATGGAAGTTAATGGGTCTCGGCCCATTAACAATCGCTGTTCAAGACTGGTTAACCAAACTGATCGACATTCACTTAAGTCTGGGGTTTGGGGCGACCACTGGGGCTCGCTATTTGTTGCCATACACCGCCATCGGGCAAAGCCAGTTGTGCCTCCTGGACATGGCTGAATATTTAGTTCACCCATTCTTGTCCAATTCCAGTATATGCTTCTTAAAGTTGTTGGACTACAAAAGTTTACGTTGTCCATATCGTTCATATTTGGAGGATACTTGCTTGGTACTGGCACATATTCATGTGGAACTGTACTTTCCACTAGGAAGAGAAATATTTCGCGTAAATAAAGTAATAAAATTCTATAACAATAACTTAAGTACCTGTTATTCTCTTGGGCATTGTAGTTGTAAATGGCAGTGTTGTTATTTCGTCAGGAGGGTTTTGGGGAGCTGCTGTTTTAGCTTTTGCACTAACATCTTCAATTGAAGGTTCAATCGGTTGCGGAGGAACGCTGTGTAAAGTAGAAGCTGTTTGAGTAGATGTAGTGCTGGCAGTTGTCGATGATCTTGGAGACGAAGTAACTGATACTTTGGGAGGTGGCGGTGGAGGTCTTGCAGTTGGTTTTACTGTACTCCACACGGGAGGTTGTGATGTTATCAACCATGGAGGGCTTGGTCGATTTGTTGTTGTAGTTGTGGCAGCTAAAGAAAATCAAAAATAAATTTGTTGCTAATATTAAGCATCCAGGTATACCTACATACATATATAAAAACTAAGAAACTGAGAAAGCTGCATACAGAAACAAAAAGTAAATAAAAACGTCTAGCTAAGTGAAGTAACTGCTTGAACTTAGATTAGCTTTCATTTGACATGCTATGTAAATGGGATCATACTGGATAAACGAGGCATTAGTTTATAATAGTACTATATTAATTAATATTTTTAAGTACCTAAAATATATAGGTTGTTTAACATTGAAACTTACTTAATATAAAAAACTGCCGTGTATGCTGGGTTACATAAACACGTTTACCATCATAGATGAAGCTGACAATGCATTCACTGGTTAAGAAAAGTTTAAAATGGTATTAAAATAGTTTATATAAATATGATCTCCACAATTATTATCTCACTGGTTTGGAGGTTAGACGTATAAAAAAAGCTACCTATGGTGTAATCAGAACTGGCAACATTCATTAGAAAAATAAATAAATGAGTAGATGTTCGATAATTATAATATTATTATATTAAAATAAGAGGTAAAGTTTAAGTAAGCAAAAATAATATGAAACACCGTTTGGATAATATCTCCCAGAAACTTACATCAATATAAAATTTTGCATGCATATTTGATTGTATAATCAGTTTTACCCCCGTGGATAATATCTTCTGATTAATTACAAAATGTTTTATGGCGGCACTAAAAATTGCAATAAGTTTAAGTGAATATTGTGATATATCCAATTTATTATTAAATTTTGATGATAAACATATTACGGCAACCCACCATACACGTATGTTAAGAATTAATATAACTTTCAGGGCTGTACGATCTAGAAATAAGTATACCTACCTGCATTATTTCTGATAAAATGCATTATTAAATTTGCTAACAAAGCAAGTGAAATGATGTTTTGAGTCATAAGTTAATTCCAAACAACAATAATAATTTTGCCTGAAAATGAAAAATATTTGCTTTGTGTTATTTGTTTATCCTTAGGGTCAAATGGAAACTGATCTAAGTAAGTATTTAGCAGTTATTGAAATAAACAAGAAGACACTCACGAAAAGTTGATAATATTGGGTTCTAATTTTTAAAAGAATGAAAAACTTACCCGGCATACACTGATAATGGGCCTCAAGATACTTGAGAGTGCCCGGACAAGGATCACCGAACATGTTAGTGCTTGCCAAAATGCTGCAGTTTTGAACTTGACTGCACCTGGATAGCAAGTGCATTTGTATTAAATAGTGTTCAACTTATGCAAAACTTTCCCGTTTCTGTCAATTTTGTGCGCATTACTATTTTGATTAACCGTATACCAACCCTTTTCATGATTAAAAATAAGACTAACCAAAGCAAAAATATTGTGCCTCAATATATTTGTTTGTGCCAGGGCATGGATCACCACCAAACACTTCATTGTTGACATCTACAGAGCAGTTTGTTTGTAAGGCACATCTGAAATAAACAAAACTGGATCTACTCCGGAATTTTATAAAAACAGTCTCCTCCATGCTGTTAACGTGTTAACAACACAAATTTCATGCACCAACTTGTTTACTGTCACTGTTTGAAGATTGACAAAACAATTTGCTTCCCACCCTAATAAGCAGGTTTATGATAAAATAAAGCACAATAAAAGCCTTGTATTATTTTCTTTACATGATGATGCTCTGGCTGAGAAAAACCAAAAGAAACCCACATGTAAATTTAAATGACGTTTAGCAATGATACACAATACTGACAGAAACAAGAAAACAATATACAATAAGTACAGACTACACAAACATCAGTAAATGTTAGCTTCATTAGTCACACACGTTAAATCAAGACAAAATCGAAAACACACACAAAAAACCTGTTTAGCTTAAACGAATAGACACAAACGATTAAATTTAATTAGTACTTGCAGCACTAATAACATGTTAGGATTTGTACTTAAAATTCCTAAATATGTCTATAACCTAAAAACGGACGTAAGAAAAAGTCACAATAATTTAATTTAATTCTCTGTAGGCATTTTAAATTTGATAATTGCCTACTATTTAATACTAATAATAAAACATTGCCTATTACAGCATTAAACACGACATAATAAGAGGAAAAAAATAAATAACTATAATTTGATACGGCCGTGTAGAGAAATCAATATTAGTATTTTGGAATTTTAGCATTTAAAGCGTAAATTGATTAAATTGAAGTCTTTTTAAAATACTAGTTTGAGCCTTCGTTCTGTATTGCAGTCACCCTAAAAAAGTATCTGGACTGGGTATACATGGTGTTTTACAACTAGTGTACAAAACTTTGCCATTTGGTTACCGAGGCCCTTTTTGAATAAAACATGTCTAATAAACATAGGCCATATTCTAATTAATTACGGAACTACAGAAGATCAAAGTTTTAACGGCATAATTAATTCACAAACTTACTATCAAAACAACAAAACAAAACAAAATTAAATTAATTATTTGAAGTATCCAAGTGTAAGAACAAGTGACAAAACTGTCTCACTTTTACTTAATTTATGTGTTTCTTAGTTAAATAATGGAAGGTATCAATGCAGCTGAATATGCTGTTTTCGGATATTGCAATGGAAGTACGTCCAGGGAATACCAACTCAAACATCCAAATTGACGTCAGCCTTCTCATCGAATATTTGGTCGTACATTTCAAAAATTTAGACTTGTCTAAATCTTTATTGTCCTGGTAGATGATGGATTGGACGTGCACGGACATATGGCCTCCAAGATCTCCAGACTTATATCCCTTGGACCTTTATCTTTGAGAACATTTAAAGCAGCTGATGTACAGGATTGAAATACATACCGATGGACAACTGTTTGACAGAACCATCAATGCGTTAACTGAAGTTCCTCATAACAATTTAATGTTTCTAATGTATGATTCGTCAGTGTAAGGCCTGTATTCAAGTTCAAGCATATTATTCTGTATTTAAGTATTATGTTTTGTTTTGTTCTGTTAAAGAGGCTACTTGATATAGTTTTTAAGTAATTTAAGCCATTAAAACTTTAACCTTCCGTAGTTGTATAATTACTCAATACTCAAAATTACAGAATATGGCTTATGTTCATTAGACTTTTTTTATTAACTTACCAAATGGTAAAGTTTTTTTCTTACAGTGATTATGAAACACTCCGCATGTGTGTATGTATGTATGTGATCTGCGATATTTCCGAAACAATTAATTCGATTTTCATGAGATTTCAAATGTATATTAAAAATGCAATGATTTTATTCGAATCTGGAATCGGAAACAGGCCTTGAGGTACTTTTTTGATAACATATTTTTTAACAGTTTGTTCGAATTTTGTTAGTTTGGAGTGGTTTCAATTTAAAAATTAAACTGCTAGTTTTTTTTGTATATTTCTACCTAAATCGAGTAACACATTTATATATGTTACTGTAAAAGTCCTAAATATGGATAATCCTAGGTTTAATATATCTTTGGATTTATCAAAATCGAGAGGTAAATGTCCGAAATGTTATTGAATTAGATACAATTTCGCGTTTTTACCACTCAGACACGGTAAATCCTAGGATTTACAAAATCAATACATTACATTACAAATCACTGCTTTGATTTTTATGTTGCAATTACACATGTACAATATGTATTTTTGATATTTTGTGAATGTTGAACTACTTTGCAACATTTTAATTGTGGTAATAAATACCTGTTATGCATAATTGAATGAATTTGCGAACTTGCGGTGGTTTCAAAACTGACATTTACCAACAGTAGTTTTTAAAACCTAGGATTTACCGTTTCTGAATGGTAAAAGCTTGAAATTGCATTTATTGAAAAACATTTTCCTCTTGATTTTGGTAATCTTAGCATGTACGCGGTAAACCTAAAATTATCCATATTTCGGGCTTTTTAAAGTAACATACACACTTTGACTTATTTAATAGATTTCATACATAAGAATTGTGAAGTATGAAAAGTATGATTAAAACCGTGGTTGCCCGTTCTCAAAGACTCGCAGACCCAGAAAACGTAGACCAAGAAATGAAGAAACTTCGAAAAGCCCTACGACAAAATGGCTTCAAGAATCAAACCATCAATGATACACTTAAACCCAGCCGTACGAAAGAACGAGAAGATTCATCACTGGTACAATACGTAAGCACATCATCCCTCAAAATTGCTTTCGTAAACACCAAAGTACTGGCCAATATAGGACACCTGAAATCAAAAATAATATGGAAGGGAAGCTATAGAAATCGAGAAACACCCAAGAAACCTAAATTCTCGTGATGACACCCAAAGACTACCATTCGCTTGGAAACCGGTTCTCGCAAAAAAACAAACACACAACAGAAACCAATAAGTAAACACAAAACCACCTCAATAAAATCAGAATGTTCCAGCCACAGCTGGTCCCGTCACACGCAACCGAGCCCGAAATCAACAAAGCGCAACCACACGGAACGGTAAAGAAGTATATATAGCCCCAGCAGAAACGAAAGTCAACAGTCATATTACAAGAAATCCAGCAGAAAGTTATCCGACAAGACCTGAAGATGACAAATGTGACTTTGCCGAAACGTCGTCAAGACAACCACCCCGGTCCGTCTCAGGACCACGAAGTTGCTACGCGGAAGAATTCCTGGAAGCCAATCACAGCATACAATACCCGCGGAAATCTCAAAACCAACATATATATATATATATATATATATATATATATACCTGCAGGGGGTGTAGTATCTGTTAGGGATAGTGCCCATAGCGGGCGGATCTCTCGGGGTCGATATGAAACTTTGGTTTCCGGCAGATATACAATTCTCACTTATGGCTCCTAGAAGTTGTCCCAACATGTGAACACCGGCCACACTTCAGTAAACTGCGTCGTTCTGCAGACTAAACTAAGTAAGGGGGTTGGAGAAGGCAACCTAGTTCAGACTTTGGCTCCTCCAGCTGGACCTGATCATGGAGAGGATTAGGCCCTATATGCGACGGCGGAAGAAATTATTATTATTGTTAGTAGTAGTAGTAGTCCAACGGCGCAGTGTTAAATCCGCAGAAGTAGCACTACTCTCCACCAGCGCCCAAATATCCCAAATCCCTAAATACGAAATAAGGAAATGGAAGAACACAAGGGAATCCAACAGTGGACGCCGATGGGTTGATGATATGATGATGACCCGCAGGTACTGTGGCTTATCAGTTGCAAACAGTGGCAAAATGCCATATGAAAAGAAACCATTCAAATTATCGGATGAAAAACAATATGAAATAATTTTTCATCATAAACAAGGCGCTTCCAGTCGTGAAATAGCTATGAAAGTGCAGTGAAATCAATCCCCAGTTATTAGAGTGGCCAAAAAATACTCTGAGACGGGAAAAATTGAAGATAAACCCCCAGTGGTCGCCCAAAAAAAAAAAAAACATAAGTGAGACGACAGTGTATTGGGAAGGACGAGCCTGGCAGACAAAAGTCTTAATTCGACGGATTTAACCTAAATATGGTCCGAAGCTACTGGTGTAAGTGTATGCATTTCTACTGTAAGACGGAGACTTCTTAAATCTGGACTTAGGGGTTGCAAAGCCTGGAAGAAACCCCTCCTATCAGAAAAACAAAGGCTCCACCGTTTGAGTTGGGCAAAAAATCATCGCAATTGGGTCCCAGAACAATGCCAAAAGGTATTATTTAGTGATGAACAATCATACTGTAAAGACATAAGTTAGAAGATTTCCTGTAGAATTTCTGTTCTGACAACAATTAAATATCCAACCTCTGTCATGATATGGGGTTGCATGTCTGCTGAAGGTGTTAGTAGACTGCATGTTGGATCTGGCATTATAAATGCAACCATATACATAGATATCGTACAGGAGAAGATGCTACCTAGTGGAAAAGAATTATTTTCCGACAAAACCTTTATCTTGCAAGATAATAATGCTCCTTGCCACAGAACAAAGGTTGTTCAAGCTTGGATGTCGACCAATAAAGTTAAAAGAATAGACTCGCCAACACAATCCTCAGAACTAAATCCTATAGAAAACTTATGGCAGAGGATTTCTAACAATATTTCAAGAAAAAAGCCCACAAAAAAAGTGGAAGCAATGGAATCTCTAATTGATGCCTGGCTCCGCTGCATTATGAAGGAAGAATTACAGAAACTGGCGAATTCTATGCCAAAAAGGTGTGAATTAGTTATTAAAAACAAAGGATGGCCTATTAAGTAGTAAAATAGTTTAAAATTAAATTAGTGTGTATTGTAATAAACGTCTAGGTGTAGACTAATTTTTCCGTTTTTTTAGGAATCAACATTTGGGCTATTATTATTATTAGTATTGTGTTTAAGTACCTGTATTATATTTGCAATGATGAAATATAAAATATTTAAAAAAAAATGGGTTTAAAATATATCTTATTTGTGCCACTGATGCAGAACTTTTCCACACCACTGTGAATTTACTGAGATGGTATCATAAATATTCATAAACAGCACGAATGGAGGGATGAAAACCGTTACTTATACGCAAAAGATCTTATCAAACACAATGGCTAATATACATTTGCGTTTTGTTATTAAATAATATTGTAATTGGTCCACACATTCTACCTAAGCGACTTAATGTAACCTTGTATATTCAATTTTTGAATTGAATCGAAAATTTACCACTGCCATTGCTCAATGTTGTTAGATTAAATTGTTAATTCTAACATGATGGTGCACCGTCACATTATGGAATTAAGTGAGAAACTGCTTGAATAAAAATTCTCCTGGGAGGTGGACTCATACCATGGCCTTCTAGATCACCCGATCTTAATCCGTTAAATTTATTTTTCTGGGGACATTTGAAATAAAACGTCAACGAATGCTGCGAATGGCTATTTGAACACACTTTGTGACAACAAATGTGGACAATATCTTAGCTAATATATTATTTGTTTTTATAAATTTTAATTTAAATGTTAAATTATATCGAAAACAAACAATATATATATTTTTAACATCGCAATAGCCACCGAATTAAATTATGTTACACAACTAATTGGAGTGACCGTGCGATAGAACTTATTAGTTACTTTTTTATCAATAACTCGATAACGAAGAACAATCGGAAAAATCTCCACTCTTAATTTTCGATTTGCGTTAGCTCCCTGAATCGAATAAAGCGAGGGTCAATTGTGAGTATGCACGATTACCGATTATTATTTCAGTACAGTAGGAATTTACATTAATCTGTGCCTAAAATACCAAAGGATTCCTAAAAGGCAAAGTATGCGAAATGTTTATTAATAATATTGAGTCAGTATCTTACATATTTTAATTTAGAGGTATAAGTTAATGAGCTTGACAGGTTCGGTGTGAATGACTTATGTAAGTATGATATATTACCATATTATATACCAATCCAAACGGGTTGAAAATTAATGTACTTTCCATGTATTAGCTTTAATTTATTTTTATGTAAAATGGGTTAAGCGAACCCGTGACATTACACTTTCTATACGCCATCTGCTTTTCAAACTAACGTAATCAATAGAATTATTAAGAGCTATATTGGATATTTATAATTAAGAACAGCAGAAGTTGGCTATCCACTAAGGAACTGTGTTATCCAACTCGCTTATCATGCTGCCTTCTTTTTACTTTGCATAAACAGAAGGCCCAAGATATCAGCACCTTCTCCATAATAATTACAAGACATTGTTTATCAAAATAATGTGACATCAGTCAAGTGCTTTTCAATGTTTTGGGAGCAGGTGCCTCTGGTAATTCATTGCTACAAGCAATAATAGTAAGTGGTGATGACGTTTCTTGCCAAGATCTTATATACTGTGCGCTATATCGCGTTGTCAGGCTTTCATAAGCCGAAGAAACAGTGTTAAAACACCGAAAAGAGACACTAACCAATATTTTCCTCGGCCTTTTTCAAAATGACGGTAAAGAGCAAACTACCGTTTCTAAGAAAACTCGAGATAATGAAGAAAATAAGTTTGAATGCCTTGCAACATTTATTTGTTAATTGTTAACAAGTGCACTCCTTAAGGCTTTCAGTATTTGAAATTTCGTAAAAACTGTATCACTGTTTACTTAAAAGCTTGATGTAATATAGCGACAGTCGCTCGTTACAAGAAAAGCAATCAAAATATTTACACAAGCTAATGTACGAGCAAACTTTTTTGCGATTCTCCGAGCTTTTATATTCGGAGGTGAAAATCACAATTCAAAACATTGCATCAATGCAGCGAAAAGTCGTGAATAACAATGAAATTCAATTAAAGCTGGAAAATAATAATTCCTCTTTGTTCTTTAATCTCTCAATTCAGAATAAAATAAACGTATCTTAGGCCTCTTTGCATTTCCTTCCAATTATTAACCTTTAATAAATTCCGGATGAATAATTTTCCAAATCGTACTTTTAAATTTTAACAAAGTAACTGATTATGAACTGTTTCCACACAGACCTTAAATGGAACGAACTCGACCGAAAAAATATTTTCCTTTTTTATCAAACGTAACGTTCTTTGATGGCAAACTTAGAAGATACATAATAATTTAAAAATATACCAGATTAACTGGCAAAAGGGTAAAATTATACCGCTACTACCTCATTACCCCAGTTCTATAAGAAATTTACACGCGAAGTCTTTAATTACTAATTCTTAATGCAATTATTTATTTAATAAATTTCAGTATTTACGCGGAGATTATTTAAATTTCCTCGGGGATAAAATGAGATAATTTAGAACTTCAATTTGTCTTGTAACATACGGCTTCAGAAATACGTTAACCATGAAGTAAATATCGTAATATTGGAAAAACCGCAAATAGCCATTTAAAAAAGCACTTAATATTAAATATAAGACTTTAATTAGCCCTTCCCTCGTTGGTAACTTTTGTAGCAATAAATGAAAAGCATTTACTCATTTTTCGTTGAGAATTTTAATATTTGCTCAGTAATTATACATTTTAGCAGGCATGCTTTTATGCCTGTTTGAATCTGTTTCCGACAAACAGAAGTTTGCTTTGAAAATCGTTATTTAAGAACCCCAATCTGTGAATATTTTCACTGCCACTTTATTTTAATCCGGTTACGGACTACGAATATTCTCATTTTATTTCTAAATTCCAAATACCTAAGTAAAATAATCACTTTAAGATGGCATTAAATGTGAATCATGAATTATTTTTAAATAATTCCCGGAGTTCTACCTAATGTAGGCGTAAGAGATAAATGTAAAATATGAAATAAAGTCATCAAAATGTTTTCTAGGTAGGATTCAAAGAATTAGAGAACATAAGTACCAGCTCCACAGTAAAAGCATACAATTTGCTTAGGTTTGAAGTACCCGCTAATTATCATAGAAAAATACAGAGCCCGGAATAATTTCTTTTCTTTGCTCTTATTATCGTTTGTTATCTTCCTGTGTATCACAATGGTGCTTTGTATTACTCTTACTGCCACAATGATTATGAACTGTAGAAGTTAATATAGTTGAAAATAATAATTTAATTCTAGCAGTCTAAATTTTCATAAGTTTTTGAATTTTTAACGAAAAATATAGTGGAAATATAACTTTTTAAAGTCTTCTATCGTTCCTAAAAACAATTTCTACCTAATTTTCAATTTGCAATATGTAAAATATAATTAGAATCTTCATATATCCAAACATTGTTATATTTTTGTCAATTTATTATAAAATGTGAGAAAAATTTTGATAGGCCGCGGAAAATTAGTACTGAAAATATGGATTTCTTAAAGAATTCTATTGTTTCCAAAAACAATTTCTGTATAAAATATACTTAAAATGTGCAAAACATTTCGATAGGCTGCGGAAAATTCTTCAAATACCTTACGGATGAGTGATGAAAATATGACTTTTCAAAGTTTTCTATTGTTCTTAAAACCAATTTCTGCATAACGGTCGCTTTGCAATATGTAAAATATAATTAATATCTTCGGATATCCAAAAACATTTTTATATTTTTTTTCAGTTTACCCTTTAAATAAAATGTGCAAAACATTTCGATAGGCTACGGAAAATTCTTCGAATGCTTTAAGGATTAGTAATGAAAATATAACTTTTTAAAGTCTTCTATTGTTCTTAAAAACAATTTCTTTGTTATTTTCATATTGTAATATGTAAAATATAATTTAAATCTTCGTATATCGAAACATTTTTATATTTTTTTCCATTTACTCTTTAAATAAAATGTGCAAAACATTTCGATAGGCTGCGGAAAATTCTTCGAATGCTTCACGGATTATTAGTGAAAATGTAACTTCTTAACGTTTTCTATTGTTCTGAAAAACAATTGTTTCGTAATTTTCACATTACAATATGTAAAATATAATTAATATCTTCGTATATCGACACACTGTTATATTTTTCTCAATTTACGCTTTAAATAAAATGTGAAGAATATTTCGATAGGCTGCGGAAAATTCTTCGAATGCTTTATGGATTAGCAATGACAATGTGACTTTTTAAAGTTTTCTATTGTTCTTAAAAACAATTTCTTCGTAATTTTCACTCTACAATACGTAAAATATAATTAATATATCGTATATCGACACATTGTTATATTTTTGTCAATTTACGCTTTAAATAAAATGTGAAGCATATTTCAATAGGCTGCGGAAATCCTTCGAATCCTTTGCGGATTAGTAATGAAAATGACTTTTTAAAGTTTTCTATTGTTCTTAAAAACAATTTCTTCTTAATTATCAATTTGCAATATGTAAAATATAATTAAAATCTTTATAGGTATATCGAAACATTGGGATATTTTTGTCAATTTACGGTTTTATAAAATGTAAAAACATTTCGATGGGCCGCGGAAAATTCTTCGAATGCTTTACGGATTAGTGATGAAAATATGACTTTTTAAAGTCTTCCATTGTTCTTAACAATTTCTTCGTAATTTACAATTTGCAATATGCAAAATATAATTAAAATCTTCGTATATCGAAACATTGTCATATTTTCATTAATTTGCGGTTTTATAAAACGTGAAAAATATTTTAATAGGCCGCGGAAAATTCTTCGAATGTTTTACGAATTAGTAATGAAAATGTGACGTTTTAAAGTTTACTGTTGTTCTTAAAACAATTTATTCGTAATTTTCAATTTGCAATATGTAAAATTTAATTAATATCTGCGGATATCGAAACATTTTTATATTCTGTTCCATTTACCTATTAAACAAAAAGTGCAAAACATTTCGATAGGCTGCGGAAAATTCTTCGAATGCTTTACGGTCTGTGATGAAAATATGACTTTTTAAAGTCCTCTATCGTTCTTAAAAACAACTTCTACCTAAAATTTGCAATATGGAAAATATAATTAAAGAAACATTTTTATATTTTTTCAATTTACGCCCCGGAAAATTCTTCGAATGCTTCACGGATTAGTGATGAAAATATGATTTTTTAAAGTTTTCTATTGTTCTTAAAAACAACTTCTTCGTAATTTTCAATTTGCAATATGTAAAATTTAATTAAAATCTTCGTGTATCGAAACATTTGTTATATTTTTGTCAATTTTCCGGTTTTATAAAATGGGCAAAATATTTCGATAGGCAGCGGAAAATTCTCCGAATGTTTTACGGATTAGTAATGTAAATGTAACTTTTTAAAGTTTTATATTGTTCTTAAAAACAAATTCTTCGTGATTTTCAATTTTACAGATTAGTAATGAAAATGTGACTTTTTAAAGTCTTCTATTGTTCTAAAAAACAATTTCTTCGTAATTTTCATTTTGGAATATATTTAAAATCTGTGCATATCGAAACATTTTTATATTCTTTTCAATTTACACTGTAAATAAAATGTGAAGAATATTTCGATAAATCGCAGAAAATTCTTCGAATGCTTTACGGATTAGTGATGAAAATATGACTTTCAAAGTCTTCTATTGTTCTTAACAGCAATTTGTTCGTAATGTTCATTTTGCAATATGTAAATTATAATTACAATCTTTTCAAATCGAAAACATTTTTATATTCTTTTCATTTTACGCTGTAAATAAAATGTGAAGAATATTTCGATAGGCCATGGAAAATTCTTCGAATGTTTTACGGATTGGTAATGAAAATATGGCTTTTTTAAAGATTATATTGCTTCCAAAACAATTATTTCGTAATTTTCACTTTGCAATATGTAAAATATAATTAAAATCTTCGTATATCGAAACATTTTTATATTTTTTTCAATTTACGCTTTAAATAAAATGTTCAAAAATTTCGATAGGCCGCGGAAAATTCTTCGAGTGCTTTACGGATTAGTAATGAAAGTGTGACTTTTAAAGTTTTCTCTTGTTCTTAAAAACAATTTCTGCGTAATTTTCACTTTGCAATATGTAAAATATAATTAAAATCTTCGTATATCGAAACATTGTTATATTTTTGTCCATTATCTGGTTTTATAAAACGTGAAAAATATGTTGATAGGCCGCGGAAAATTCTTTGAATGTTTTACGGATTAATAATGAAAATATGGCTTTCTTAAAGATTCTATTGTTTCCAAAAACAATTTTTTCGTAATTTTCGATTTGCAATACGTAAAATATATTTAAAAGCTCCGAATATCGAAACATTTCTATATTTTTTCTATTTACGCTTTAAATAACACGTGAAAAACATTTGGATAGACCGCGGAAAATTCTTCGAATGCTTTGTGGATTAAAAGAGTTGTTAATCAAATATTTATTTTTATGAGAAGGTTTTGAAACTGAAAATATTTTTTTGTAAATACCATAAATAATAATTTTTCGGCGCTGAAATATTAATGTTTTTTCTAAATAATGCGCGACTACGAACGTGATTTTCCAGTTTGTTGTGAATAAAAATAAACCGCGTCTAGTATATTATTTATAAAGGGAGAATATTTTCTTGTTCCGTGAAATTCTTTTGTCGAAAACTGGACACATATATTATGCAAAGTTGTCAAGCGCTAAAATATGTCATGCGGTAAAAGCACAACAAAACTCTTAATCACTGCCGGTATGCAACATAGCGGTTGTGGCGTTATTCTATGTAATTTTTGAAAATCGTAAAAGCATTTCTAAATGATATATGCAATTTATTCCACCCAAGATCCCTTGCCGGAGCGAGATCAAACTTGGTGCGCTTTAATTCTGGAAGCAAATTACTGAAATTGCAATTTGAGCGAGGTGAATTATAGAGGCATTAGTAAGTATGCACATATATTAGACCACATGTAATGCGAAATGGAAATTCGCGTTTACCTGTTATGTAGGACCCTGAGGGATTTTGGGGACATGCAGTTGACACTCCAGTCGGTGTTTCCATGGTCATTGCAAATTGTGATCGAAAATCGACCGTAATTTGCTCGAATAAGTTTTATTAATTCTCCATCTTTGCACTCGATTTTCAACGTCTTTCCTTCGCAAGCGTACGCAGTTTCGTAACGAATCAATTCTGAAACAAAAATTAACAACATAAATATTATTAGAATAGGAAATTGGGACGAATTTTGTTCGCGTGTCAAAGTAGAATAATCGCTTTTATTCCGGGAGCTATTTTTTAATTAATTAAAAGCCGCAATGTTACATAAAATTGATAGAGATTTAACGGATTAACGGAAGAAAAAATTTTTAATAGTACCCGCGTATTTTTTGCGCACATAAATTAATTCTGAGCAAGTGTTTGGGTCATGAAGTTCATCGTAAATAACGGGGCTTTTTAAAAATATATAATAAAGTACCAAAACAGTGCTGAGAGTTTAATATGCAAATTTCAACGGTGATAACGAATGAGGTAACGCGAAAGGTTGACGAAAGCTGTACATAAGGTTAGGTACGTGCTAAAACACAAATGAAGCAATAAAGTCTTTGTATCAAGCAACAGTGTAGCTAATTTCACTTCATGATGTGCGAACCATACATGTTTTACACAAAGAAAACACCAAAGGTGTTGATTGGTTTCCCAAGAAACTAAAATGAGGACGCCAAGATAGGCAAATTAATTATTTGCGCGATAATCCCACATCGCTAACATACCAGGGGTACCAAACTGGAGGCGACACGTACACGATTTTATCATACATGGGACAAGAATATTCTCACAATACGTGATCTGCTTTGCAGTATATTTTACATGAACAAGCTGGAATTACTAAACCAATTTGTAGCTACATGAGCTATGATTCAATTTTATTCAGGATAGGTACCTATTCATCCAGATATGCATGAACGAAAAACGTTCGCTCGCTGTTCCGTCTCCGTCTGGCTGTAGATTTATTTTATACGACAAATACATGAAAAGCATAACTATGTTCGAACATAAACTTATTTTATGGGCAGAAAATAGAAAAAAGTGGCATATTTAAGACCATGCTACTTCACGCGCTTTAACCTAAAACACAAGAGCACATCCTCAATAAATATGGACCATTTGAGCACCGAAGCATTAAAAATGATGAGCAGGAGCTGTGCAACTGGTCAGCATCGTCCTTAATCTCCTGCTTGGCTACTTAAAGGGTACTCGACCTTTTCAAATCTTTTGCGCGAATTCTCTCGGGGATAAATTTACACTTTGTTTTTTTGGGGAACGTTTCAGATGTGAGAAATTTATTCAAAAAATATGAATTTGTTATTCATGAAATAGCCATAAAATTCCGAAAAAGGATATGATATATAACGTAATAATTCAAATCCAAAACGAAAGGGATTGCAATTTTCTCCATTAGAAAAGAAAAAAAGTTTCGGGATAAAACGAGAACTATTTTTCGGTTCTGCGTTCAAATCGACAAATTAGTGTTACCACCGTCGTTTTAAATCTGCTGAGAAAAAGAAGAAGATTATTATAGTAAAGTGTAATTCTACAAGCCACAGTGGATTTGTTTCGTAAGCCAGCTTTCCCTCACGCAATCTTTTCCTTTACGCAAATTGTGCGTTTCCTGAAATTCCTTCAGCGAAACGAAATTTATGTTTAAATTTAAATGTAATCATTCGGCTAGAGGTCTCTAAATAAAGCAGCTCCTTTCAAGTAAACTTTTAGCAATTTTTGTTCTCGAAAACAGTTTTATTTTCGTCATCAAAACTCGGGCTCCCGTTTCGATAAGATTTGATATTTCTGATTTTACTTTAATTCTTTTTCGAGTCTTAAAATGTTTTAATTAAGTCTCCCTTGCACGAACATTAACTCGCATTTAAATTAACAAACGTACCAATTTTCGTAAACACAAATCTGTATTATCAATACTGCGGGCAAATTCTTGGCGTTGAGGTAGCCATCAGCCACAGAGAACTTGTATGTATGCTTCTTGACGTTAAGAAAACATCCTTGTCAAATATTATTATTAAAATATGAGTACTTAAAGCATTATATATTGAGAAATCTTCGCGCGTAAATTATTCGATTTAAATAGCTTCAAAGTCGCGGGCTTTACGGTGACGTCAATTCATGCGTCGCTTAAAAGCAGAAGCCGCAAATAGCATGTATTCATTGTCTTTGGTAGAATTCATGTTCACATATGAGGTAACAAAGCAATTATTAGAACTACTACACAATGTTTGTTAAACTGCTAGAAGATCGTAGGTGTAAAGAATAGCTAAAAGCTTGTAGAAGAAATAAGACAAATAATATTGCCGTTTAGCATTTTCATTACACACAACGTATTTAAATTAACTTAGGTTGAGAATATATAATAATGGGGACAAATTTTGTGTTTTTATATCAAGTTCACTTTTTAAAATTTGATTGAATGTTCTAGTCTGACTTGCAATTTGTCTACACTTAACTCATTCCTATATTTCACTTCAGAGTAGGACATTTGGGCGCCGCCGCTTTGGCGCTGAGACATTTGGGTGCCGTTCTCTTTTATTTAGTTTCACTTGTTTGTTTTTACCAACTCACCATGGTTTGTACGTAATGTTCAAATCCATGGAGAGACTACAATCGAACCTTCCACAATAAACTCGGTGGATGCCCTGGGGCTACCACCATGGAACAGGAGAAAAACCAATTCACAAGCGACTGAAATACAAACTACCGCAAGATATGCTGTTAACATCCGAAGAAGATATTAGTGATTGAAGTTATTCGTCGGAATGACTTCCCAATGTGATTACAGTGTCAAATGAAAATGCTCAGTGAATATTTCTGTGTATAGCCTTAGGGAAAAACAGGTATTTTATGTATGTCAGTGTAAAATCTCCGGTTGGAAACCAACCCCAAGATATTTATTTAAGGTGATACTTTTGCAAAAAAATATCTACAATAAATAAAACACATATCAATGAAAAATAATAATACCGCCCTATAACTAATCGGAAAAAATACATTTTAAACATGAACCTGATAATGGCCACTACTTAGAAGTAATTTTCAACCGCGTAGAAAAGAGCAATAAGAGAATAATTAGCAGGGCAGGTATATATCTAATCACTTTGTTTTTTTCGATAATCCTAAAAGATACCTGGTCCAATACAATAAACATTTATGAATAATTTTAAAGTCGCAATAACTTAATAAGGAAGAAGTAATTATCATATTCAATTCCGAATCTGGTTTTATTTTAATTAAACTATCGAATAAACAATATTTGAAGAGTTTTACTCTAATTTAATTTTCACCATCTTTAACAATTTTTGGATACAAGGGTTTATTAAAATCTACTATATTGGGGTTGATTCCCAACCAGGAATTGTGCGCCCAAATGTCCTGGCGCCAAAACAGCAGAGCCAAAACAGCGGCTTCAAATTGGCCGGCGCCAAAACAGCGGTGTCAAAACAACGGCGCCAAATCGGCCTGTGCCAAAACAACGGCGCTAAAACAGCGGCGTCAAATCGACCGGCGCCAAAACAGCGGTGTCAAAACAACGGTGCTAAAACAGCGGAGTTAAAACGGCTGCGCCCAAATGACATGCACGATTTTCCTTTGGTATACCCCATACCATTCTTAAATTAATTACTAATTAATTCTTCACTTCTTCATTATTTTATAACAGAATCTTACTGCATCCGCAAACATTAGCCCTGCTTCCTTGTAATTGTGAAATATCAATGTATAAATGTACAATTATTAATATCAAAGTAGTGAAGACACACGAAAGAACTACAATTGATTGTGTAGAAGCAGTTTATTGCTTTTTTATTATTGAAAATGTATTTTGAATAATATTTTAAACCTCATATTGCGGCAGTATTTAACAATTTTTTTGCAAGTTCCCTATTTGGTACTTGGTAGCCTAGGAAAATAAAACTGGTTTCATATCAGCGTCAAAGAAAAATCTATGAAAATAGTAGCGCGAATAATGCAACAGTTTTAATAAATGAAAAAGCTGGACCGCCTCAGCATCAAAGGATGCGAAGGCGGAGTTTCTTCGACTTTAAGAAATGTTGTTCGATCTAGCTCGGAAATTCAGTTTCCATCAAGAATTGATAGGAAAGAAATGAATTCTTGATGTATTAGCTTCCACGCTATGATGTGAAAAGTTCTTTTGTACGAACAGATTTCTGAAGTACCATTTATTTTAAGCCCCCCTGTGTTAGTATTTAAACCAATTGAAAATTCTTTCGCCAGTGCTTACCAGACTGGGAATAATAGGATTGGGCAGGTCCCCATCAGATGGATTCAAAGAATTTGTGAGAAAATTGGAGAAAAAAAGTATAAAAATAACCGAAAATATTCAACGACTTATTTAATTCGTTGTCTGTTTTGCATAATAAGCAAGATCAACATCCGGACGTGGTACTGCTTTGATATACGACGTTTCCGTAGCTGTAGAAGTACTAGTGAGGTTGCTCATCAGTGGGCGTTCAGAATGTGTGATTTTCAGGATCGTGTACGGCCACTTAAATTACTTATTTCCTTTTGCCATCTTCGTACGTACAAAGTTAGTGGTTCTATAAAAAAAAACGTTTCAGCATTTCTCCAGACGAGTTGTTGCCTAGCAGGAGAGTCCTTGTTTGCACATATTCGAATCCTTATTTAAATTAAGAGGAGGTATTTCACAGTGGGCTGCAAACCAAAATTCGTATCACTGTTCGAACAAAGCAATCCGGCTTTCTCATATTGATTTAACCTAAATCAGCCGAAATTCTCGACCTTTACACGCCGTGCCTAATTAACTCGGAATCTTTTTCTGCAGTCTCAAAGCCTTTGTAAAGTTCTGCTAGGTTCCAAAATCACAATAATTTCGGAATTAAATTTATCTCTAGAAATAATTCCTGATTAGTATTTGCTGGAAATTGGAATAAAAGCGGCATAATAAACGTGTATTATACTTCTCGTGCTTCATTATGAGCATTTTACGTCGGATTCCACCAAACAGATATTCAGTCGAAATTCGGTATCAGCCCCAGGTGCGTTTGCTTTCCAACAAAAATAGAATGTAGAATTTCACAGTAATCTGAGTAATCACGATAATCCGATTAAAAATTATACAATGTATGATTAAATGGTTGGATAGGCGGGTAAACACTGCGGTAGTTCCATTGTGTGGTAGAAATTCAGTTTACTTCCATAAACCTTACACGCCTTTAATAATAAACATCCAATTCCAATGCTCTAGGCCTCCAAATCTACTTTCTTTTTTGGATTGTTTCTATTTAATAGAAAAATATTTTGAAAACCCTTATGATGTTTTCGGCACAAAAAGGAAAATATTTTTAGTTGCTTTGTCTTCTTCCTGGACAGATTTACTTATCACTAGAGAACGGATTTTATTCAAACTGCATATAATGTAATTTTTGCATATCTTACGAAACAATCGATAGTGTAGACGAATCACGGTATTTAGAGTTAATTAACACTAATTAATTAATGCATATTTAGACGTTTTATGCATATTTATGCATAAATTTTATATTTTTACACACATTTTATATTTTTATTGGTTTCCAATTTTATGTAACAGTGGTTTTTTATAACATCATAGCTTGTTTTGCATTTTGTATGAGTAAGGTCGCAGATAGTTTATTCTAAACGTAATTAATTTTCTCAGAAGTTGAGTAAACACTAGATTCCGCAGTAAGCCCTTGTTTATTGTATATTGTAATATTTCTTTGAACGTTTAAATCCCTTTTAACACTTCATTCTTTCTAAAGTACTTGTGCTTGCTATTAGTAATTTGCTGCTATTGCAGTTTAAGGCAATTATTTTGGAAAAATTTAATTCGGTAATGAAAAAGAATCCTGGTTATGCTGATTTAAAAGACATAGAGTTCTCAATGGCGAATTTGTTGAAGAATTAAATTTAGATCCTAATGTACTTTCAAAATTTGCAAATGTCCCATGCACGTTAGTAGATGTTGAACGATCGTTTTAAATTTACAAATACATGTTTACCGATAAAAGACATAAATTTCTTCTTGAAAATTTTGAAAAATATTTAGTTGTAAGTTGTTTTCATAATAATGAACCATAGTTTAAAATTTAGCATAAGCTGATTTGTAGTGATAACTATAAGTATAATTAATTATTCTGTATTGCTGTAATTTTGTTAATAGAATAAAATGTATTAAAAATGTTTTGTTATTTGTGAATTTTAATGCGTATATTTGTTTTTAACTTTTTGGAATATATTTAAATAATAGTGTCCATATATATGCGCATATTTCCGCAATAATTGACTGCTTATATTCCATTCTCTACTTATCAATTTGCACATTTTTCACCTCATCACATAAAATTAAGTGTAGAATCAGTTACAATAACAACGGTATGCTGATTTACTTCACAAAGCGGCAATAAAATCCATTAATTATTATGGCAAGCTAATTTTGAAAGCGTGTAAATCGAATCTGTGGGATAGAATAGATTAAAATATGTTTAAAAAAATTAAAAGTAGGTAATTTGTGAGTAATAGGATTACTAGATGAGCATAAAATGAGATTATCAGGATACGCAGCTTATTTCCATAAACACCTAATTCACGATCAGACAGACCACGAAAACATGTCTGAAACAGTAAAAGTATGGCTTTACAATTCGACGAGATGGTTAGAATTAAGCCAATTAAGAAGGATAATCCCATTTTCCGCGTTATTTTGAGAAATACCCAAAAGTCAAAGGTTCCTAAAATGTATACCTGTCTAGGTCGCTTAATTCTAGTTTAAAATCCCTATTTATTAAAATTCGAACTAAAATAAAATGATATTCGCTATATGACGCTGAATAGGAATATTTATTTGAGTAACAACGGTGTATTCGAATAAAATCAGGAGAGGATGTTATTCAATGTGGGCGTATAAATAAATGTGACACAATATTAACCTACGCATTATAAATAACAGATTCGTATTGCTGATGGTACGCACGTTTTTGTTTTTAATAGCTCGCTGGCTTAATTAAGTTATTAATCCATCATGCTACGAACTAATATAAAAGCGTTTCTCGTTACAGGAAATGGATACTATTTCGCCATACGGAATTATTTGCTGTTGGCAATCAAAAACTTTTTATAGAAACTAGAAAAATACTAAAACACAACGCTGCTAGGAAACAGAAGTGGGAGCCTTTAACTTACACGATTAGAATACAAATGGATGCATTTAACCGGCGTTTTTCTACTTGTTCAAAACGAACGCGTAAGAAAAACGTCAGTAGATTACACTAGAAGGTATCTAAGAAAGTAGCTGTCAGCGCTGCTTTATATTTATTTTTGTAATAATATGGAAGCTTTACTGTATACAGACGGACATTTCCTACATATTCGCGAATTACTAATAGTTTAAGTTAATCAAATTTAAACAGAAATGTTTAAATGATGACAAATCCAAAATTAAATTAATTAAATGTTGGTCATACCCTTGTTAACATATCCATGGCAATTTTTTCGCTATATTATTTTGGCAGTTACAGTTACGATGCTAGAAAGTCCTGCTTGTTGTAGCGTGAAACAGCGCACAACAATTAAATTTCGTACGAATGAAATTCTTACAAGTCTATGAGCACAATACGGCGATCAATAGCTTTCTAAAAGTCGGGTATTTGAGTAGAGACTCATGTAGAAAATTAGCCTCATGTACGACGAATTGCAACTTCCGTTAATCGTGAAAATGAAGTAAAAGTTAATGTCCTTATTTAGAAAGACAGATGTGCCAAATTTGTAAAAATTTACAAATTAGTGTCGCAAGACGGCGCAACCAGATGGATTCTGCGCTTGTTGACCGAATAACACAAGTTGATCGTTTGCAAATCGCTTCTGCTTTACTGCAGCGATATGAGAGGGAAGGAGATATGGACTCAACTGTGACAATTGATGAAGCGTGGGTACATTACTTAACTCCTGAGTCAAAACGTGCAAAGATCCAGTGGTGCCATACCATACTTCCAAAGCCAAAGAAAACAAAAACTGTATTGGCAGCTGGTAAAGCAATGGATAATTTTTTTGGAATTCTCAAGGGGCGTTCTTTGCCGATTTCCTTACAGAACGTTGCACAATTAATATATATATATATATATATTGCTGTGTTTTTCCTTTAAATAATAATAATCACAGCCCCACGCTGGTAGTGAGAAAAAGTTGCTGTATTTTCCAATTAAATAATTATGATGATCGCCCCACGTAGACGGCGCCAAAAAGTTGCTGTGTATTAAAGTCATGGTAAAAAAAAAACTTATGCCGACCAGCTCAAGCACAAAACTTTTCTCTCTGGGAATCACTCGTGGCTTCGTCTCGTACCAAAAAAAATTAAGAAAAATAAAACGTTCAACAAAAAAAAATCAACAACACGCGCAAATTCGTAGAACCGTCACCTTGCTTCAATGTCACCGCAACCAGCCCATCCCTTTTTAGTACCAACCCTTTCACTAAACCTTGGCACGCCAAAACCACTCTTCACCTGAGAACACTAAAACCTCATCTCGTTTTATTATGCTGTATTCTTCTTTTTTAAATATTACATTTTTTTTATCTGACATCCAAATTAAATAAAACTCCAAAAGTAAAACAAAAACAAACTTCCTTTCTTAATTTACCTTAACTACCAATCAAAATACAAACATTATGACAGAGGGGATAACTGTCATGCTGTCAAAACCCATTTTTAAAATATTATTAATTTACAACAAATCACAATAAAACCTTTAGATAGCACCCCCGCCCAATTAGTATCGAAGCCCCCCCCCCCATAATAATATCATATAGCAATATATATATATATATATATAAATCGCGTTATCGGGTTATAACGATCTCCGTTGTCTTCCGATACCCAAGCTCTATTGGTCTCTATCTTCCCACAGATTTTTCCCCAGACCTCTCGCTTCCATATCCTTATCAATTCTTTCCGGCCAACTTCTTCTAGGTCTTCCCCTTCTGCGCCTTCCTTGTGGTGTCCATTTCAGTATTTACTTTGGTAACCGTTCCTCTGGCATGCATTGCACATGTCTCTTCTAGATCTGCCTGCAGCTCTTCTCCAGAAGGCCATCTCTGTTACTAGTGCTTCTTCCGTTCTGTTTTTAAGTAGCCAGACTTCAGAGCTGTAGGTTGCTATGCTCTTAACTATTGTGTTGTATATCAGACTCTTATTTTTTGCGAGATATTATTAGAAACTTTTTTAAATTTCATTTAGTGAGTACAGCAATCTGCCCAATACGGAACAAGCGTTTTGTTTGAAGTTGAATGGAGACATGTACAGTATCACTCCAGTGAGTGATCTTCTTTAAAGTTCTGCCTAAAATCTAGTTTTTTCACGTTGTCTTAAGTTTTGGATTTATCTGGGACCTGTAGTTAGGTCGGCTGGCAGCATAAGTTTCAGCCTAAGCACTTCGTTGACATCGGGCACATTTAACTGGTTGGCCAACACATTAGGATGCACCGACACTCTTTCACTGCATTTGATACTAACCTGGTGGATCACTTCTTTGACGGGTTCCAGGGATGTCATGTTGGATGACTTTATTTTGGAACCTTGCAGGATGGCAATGTTGGAGTTACTGGCGGTGCCCCATAGTTAAATCCCGTAAATCCAAACGGTCTAAGGATGGTCTTGTATAGTAATACCTTGATATCTTTTGATTTGAGGCCAATGAGCCAGTACATTTGGCTAAATTTAATCCTAGCTGCCTGCGCTTAGGGAATATGTGTTTTTCCACGAAAGGCGTCGATCTAAATGCATGCCGAGATATTTGGCATCTTCGGTCTGCGAGAGTTGACAGTTGTTGAGTTTTACAGATAGGCATGTTTCTATGCGCAAGGTAAAGATCACATGGGTAGACTTTAATTCATTAGCCTTGATGCTCCCTTTCTTTAGCCAGTTCTGGATTTTATTATGGTTGGTCTGTAGGTGTCTCGAGGCCGATACTGAATCAGTATGAGACGCCATAACTGCTGTGTCGTCAGCAAGTGTAGCAACAGTGGTAAACCTCGTTGTTGGTAGGTCTGCGGAGTGCAGGAGGTACAGGATTGGTCCAAGTACGTTTCCTTGCGGGATGCCTGAATGTATAAGATTTAGATCAGAGAATTCGTTACCTTGTTCGGCTAAGAAGCGTCTATTTGTCAGATATGATTTGAGTAATTGATATTGGGGATGAGGAAGACGCGTCTTTAGTTTGACTTCCGATTCGTTGTGCCAAACCTTGTCAAGGAAGGTAGCTGAGCAATTTTTGCAACAGGCGATCAAGAACAAACGGAAAAGAAGACACAGTTCTGTTTCTTTTCTTCAAGACAATACCCGCCCGCATACTAGTGCAAGAACAATTTGGCTCACTAAAAGAATTTTTGGCTGAGAAAAAATTCCAGTCAAATTACAACGTAATAGAAGCTGTTCAAAAGTGATTACGCATGCAACCCAAAGATTTCTTCTAAGAAGGAATTAGAGAGCCTTCAGATCGGTGTCTCAAGTTCTAGGCAGGAGGACTACATCAAAAAGTAATATAGTGTTCATCGTTGTAATATTGTAATATCCTTTTTCATCAATAGAATCCTGTTTAAATTTGAACACGCCTCCTACATATAGTTTTAAAATATGTATATAGCTTGGGCTAGTGGAGGCCGGTAGAAAATAGAATACGCACTATGGAAGCGATGGATATAAGACAGCAAGGAAGATCTAAGAGTATTGAGAGTTAGAGATGATAGAAAACTAGCTGAAGACAGATCAAGATGGAGATAACTAGTAGAACAGACAAAAACCTACCAAGGGTTATAAGCCGGTAGAAGAAGAAGATATGGCTTACTCAAAGTTGTCTTATTGTTGCAAAAATGGCGAGAATTAGAACCTCCCACATGTTCGGAATCATTCCCTGCGCTATATTTACTACGAGGTGCGTCTCAAAAGTAATGAGAATCACTTCTTACGCTCCCCGTGAGAACTGAGTGAGGAAAGTGGGGTTGGAGGTTGTTTGGAGGTATTTTAAGTATACCATCCTCAGTCCGAGCCTTTCGAAGAGTTACAAAAGTGCACCTTTGCTTTCCACTTTCGTCGCGGGGGAAAATACAGAAGAGCATCGTTGTTACTTATAGGTCCCGGAGCGTTTGAGAAGTGCGCCTTCAGATTTCCAAAAGGTGGATCCTCTACCACGAAAATGCGCCAAGTCACACATCACTGGCACTGAAAAATATCCCTTTTTTGTTCCCCAAAATCAAAACTCACCTGAAAGGGCACTTACAAGGAATGGCAGCGTGGCTAGAATCATAGTGTTCAGTCCTAGGGAACTTACTTTGAAGGTGATAAAACCTAATTGTATGTTTTCTGATTAAAAAGACCTTTTTGGAAATCATTCTCATTACGTCTCGTATATGGAAACATTTTTCCCGTTAAATGTTCTATTATTTTATAACATTAATGAGCAGTTATGCAACACCCACGAAGTAGGTTTTGTTTAAATCGCCTTTGGCGTTTGTTTAGACACTTCGTCTTTAATTTATTATTACCATAAAATAGTTCAAGCACATTTAATATTTATTAAAAGCTAAATGTTTTGGTTAGTTTCCTGCTTTACTTTGTTGAAACTCTATTAATTAATAAGTGTAAGGATAAGCATTATTACACTGTGTTTTGAATAATTTAGCAAATTGAATTTAAATTCGCTATTACAGAAAACCAACATCAAATGTGCTCTTGTTTCTATAACTACCCCTGCTATTTACCTTGTAGTACATTTTAAATATTTTGGAATATGTATCAAGCTAACAAATCATATACAAATTACTTATTAATGAAATGTCAAGAAAAAATAATATGTTTCTGACAGAATGGGGCAGTGTTCGTATTTGCCGCGTTGTAAATACACCCGGTGTAAGTTCTTAATGAGTATAACAATTCATTAGCAGGTATTAGTGTAAAACAAGGTTTAATGTTTGCTAAGAACATTTTTGTATGCTTAGTATAATGTTATAAAAGAAATAAAAGAACTCCTTTGTTTAACTTCTAAAACTGGAAAAATACAAAGGGATTATTTTAATCCTTTTGTAACAAGATATTGTTTGGGATTTTGAACAGGTTGTAACACATATTCAAGAGAGATAAGAAAAGGCACATAAAAACAAAATGTTTTTTTAGTTTTAATCATATCCAAATACTAATATAAGTAGCAATTTAGATGGTGGCCGAAATAACAAGGCTATTACTGTTTCAGCAGATCATTTCGAAGTTCCAAATTGGTCTAGAAACGTAACTTCACGGTAAAGATAATCGACCTGCTACAATTCCAATATGCCGCAGATTATGCAAATATATTCAAACGATAAGGTGAAATTATAACTGAATGAAACTCGCAGCCTTCTAAAGTTAGAAACGGTTGCAAATGCGAGTAAAATCGCGTAATTGTGTAAACTGGCAACTGGAAAAAGTAAACCAAAATTACAAAATTGCCTCCATGAGGTTCTCATGAACCCAAGTAAATGTTTGATGATACATCCCCATTATCAGAATGTTTTTCTACGGCCGTATAAAAAATACAAGTGCGGTGGTATGCTTTATCGACTTCAACATACTCGTAATTCATTTTATTGAATCATTACCAGGGCATTACTTCACACTATCCCATAAAACATAAATATTCACCTTTTTAAAGCCATCACGCAGGCTATAAAATCAAAACGATACTTTCAGCTTTACTCATACCGTTTTGAAACTACTTAACTACCCTAACATTGCTGTTTTAGAAGCAGTGTATAATAATCGCATAAACATGTAGAATGCAGGTTTAATGCAAACTAGTACTACTTGCGATTTACGAGTTCCATTATCCAGGGGCGTCACTATGAATTTATGATCCATGATTGGCGGAACGCAAAACCTTTGCTATTTACAAAAAGCTTTGCGTTCACAAAGTTCCGATAATTTATAACAATTAATTTATTGTAATGAAAAATCTAGTTTGCCTACTTGTTTCGTTCCATTTTTGATGAGTTACCGTAATTATGATATACAATGTCAAAATTGTGTGACGTAACTGGATCAAACAGAGTTTCCTGAAAAGTTCCTGTGCCCTTTTATTTGAAAATATAAAATATACAGAGGGTTTCCTGTAAAATAAGAAAGCAGAGGTCACATCCATTTTGAACTGTTGACGCATATTTTCAAAGTGTATCAATATCCTCTAAAAAAAAATGCGAAATTTTGAAAATTCATTTGAAAATAAAAAAATATATAGTGTTTTCTGTAAAATGGGTATCTTAATGTCACATGCAGTATCAAAAGCCAAGTAAGACATCTTAATTTTTCAAAGTCTACTAATAGTTCCAAAAACTGCCCAAGAGATATTGGCAAAATTAGGAAATTTTCGAATTGTTAATCTTATTTATTCAATAATAAAGATTATAGTGTTTCTTGAATTTGTTGTCACACCCAGTAGTATGAGTCAAGTGCGGCGTCTTAATTTGTCAAATGATATTTAATATCTCCAAAACTTCTTAAGATACTATTCATATGGGAAAAATTGCGAAATTTTGAAAAGATGATCATCTTCATTCGAAAATAAAAAAAATATATAGTGTTTTCTGTAAAATACGTATCTTGATGTCACATGTAGTATCAAAAGTGAATTTGTTGTCATGTCCAGTAGGATAAGTCAAGTGGCGGCATCTTAGTTTGTCAAATGATATTTAATATCTCCAAAACTACTTAAGATGCTATTCATATGGGAAAAATTACGAGATTTTGAAAAAATGATCCTTTTTATTCCAAAATAAGAAAATATATAGTATTTTCTGTAAAATAGGTACCTTGATGTCACATGCAGCATCAAAAGCCAAGTAAGACATCTTAATTTCTCAAAGTCTACTAATAGTTCCAAAACTGCCCAAGAGATATTGGCAAAATTGGGAAATTTTCGAAAAATTGTTAATCTTATGTATTCAATAATAAAAATCATAGTGCTTCTTGAATTTGTTGTCACACCCAGTAGTATGAGTCAAGTGCAGCGTCTTAATTTGTCAAATGATATTTAATATCTCCAAAACTACTTAAGATGCTATTCATATGGGAAAAATTACGAGATTTTGAAAAAATGATCCTTTTTATTCCAAAATAAAAAAATATATAGTATTTTCTGTAAAATAGGTACCTTGATGTCACATGCAGTATCAAAAGTCAAATAAAACATCTTAATTTTTCAAAGTCTACTAATAGTTCCAAAACTGCTCAATAGATATTGGCAAAATTGGGAAATTTTCGAAAAATTGTTAATATTATTTATTCAATAATAAAAATCATAGTGCTTCTTGAATTTGTTGTCACACCCAGGAGGATGAGTCAAGTGCGGGGTATTAATTTGTCAAACGATATTTAATATCTCCAAAACTACTTAAGATACTTCATATGGGAAAAATTGCGAAATTATGAAAAGATGATCCCCTTCATTTGAAAATAAAAAAATATATAGTCTTTTCTGTAAAATAGGTATCTGGATGTCACATGCAGTATCAAAAGTCAAGTAAGACATCTTAATTTTTCAAAGTCTACTAATAGTTCCAAAACTGCTCAATAGATATTGGCAAAATTGGGAAATTTTCGAAAAATTGTTAATCTTATTTATTCAATAATAAAAATCATAGTGCTTCTTGAATTTGTTGTCACACCCAGGAGGATGAGTCAAGTGCGGCGTCTTAATTTGTCAAATGATATTTAATATCTCCAAAACTACTTAAGATATCTGGGAAAACCTCAAAATA
>JABXWE010000351.1:0-19325 GCA_014611495.1 Limonius californicus | reverse complement strand
TGCTCTTCTGGAAGTACTGTTAAAAATGATAAATTTCGTAAATACTACATTTGACAACAGTGCAAGGCCATGGTATTGTGATGAAAAGTAGAAAATTTGTTTTTCGACATTTGTCAAAATGTTTGATTTACTTATCATGTAATGTCGGCCTACTAATTAAATTCTCCATAAATGCAAAGACATCGTCAACATTGCCAAGTATAATATTCTTTAAGTGTCTCGTGTGAGGAAACTAAGCACTATAGGAGGTTCGTGTTAGTGTTTTTGAGGACTGTATTTCTTACAGAAGAGTTCTACCTGAAGCTTTTAAGGTATTTAAAGGACACATAAAACTCGGTATGGGCTTTCAAAATTACCATTTATGATTTAATATTTAAATTTACAGTTATCTTCTTCTATATAATTACTTATTAGCACGTGGTATACCTTTCAGTTAATTATTATTGTAATTGTTCTAAAAATATCAAGGAGTGTTTCATATTCAACATTTTTGTCTTCTTTTAAACTACTGTGATCTACATTGCTTTAAAAATTGAAATACCCATATTGAAGGTAGAGTTAGCATTCAAATTGTATGATTTTTTTTATAAATAAAATTGGAATGAAAGTTTCAGATTGCTTTGTATGTAGGTATAAAATAGTGTAGTATAAAAAACTTACATGAAGTTTATGTAGGTGAAAAACTTTATATGTTTGATAGAACAGTAGGCAAAACAAGCAGTGTTGGATGGGATGTTTTACAGCAAATAAAAGGTCATCTTAAGTTTTATTTTCAGCTTGATGTGAAGTGGGCAATGGTTGCATGCGGTCGTACCCAGGATCAGCTGGATTTGACTGAAAAGGCACATCGCTATCTTAAAACCAGTGGCCTGAAACCTCGTTCCCTTAAATTTTAATGTTTCTTTAAGAGCGCCCGTGTACATAGTTCATTGTCGATCAAACAGCTGTAGTTATAAATAACTGTTGGTCAGATATACAAACTTTTAGTGCAAATAGCGTATGATAACATTTTATATATAAATTAGATTGGCTTCTTGATTACATCACTACGTTTTTTGTGTTTTGTATTAATTTAAGGGTTTTCTGTTCTTGTGTTTGCAGATTGCTGCGAACTATGAAATTTCGAAGTTGTTCCTTTAGGAACGCATCAGTTATATAAATTGAACCCTAGATTTGTATTTCTGCACAATATTGTGTATAGTACTAGTCTTACTCTTAAAACTTTTAATATTTTCTGTGTAAAAACAGTTTCATTTAATACAGTCTATAGCGATTAACATTTTTATGTAAATTTGAAAAATAATGTAAGGTTTAAAAGATCGTTCTGTTTAATGTTACATAGAAAACCTGTGTTCAGTATAAATTAGTAATATAATTTTGTATGAAATTACCTAAAAATTTCTGTATAGTGCGTAAAAGCTAACCTTTGATTACAATGTTGTGGTTGAACTTGAAAATTCTCTTGTTCATGCGTGCACACAATTGAAAAATTTATTTATCATCCTTACAGTTGTGATTCAACTAGAAAGCAACTTTTTTGTAATTGTGATGTGGCATTTGATTTTTGAGTGTTCTGGGAGGAATTTAAATTAAATAATTTCCAAAGTTACTGAAATGTATAATTTTGTTGTATTTATTGTGCTCTGGGGAGTAATAACTAATGTATAATTTCCAGTCAAAACAGAACTTGTTCTCTCAAGTTGTATCACAGCTACATTACTACGTAGTACTTCTTTTAGCAAACAGTAAATTGTTTGATTGCTTCTAAAGCAAGTATGGTGTGTGTTATTTTTGTATTAACAGTGCTGTAATGAATATAAATACAATTTTTTGTAATTTGTTTTTGTATAGCCACTGTCTACCCCCTACTGATGGTACGAAAATAAATGTAGAAAAAATTTATTTACATGAAAATGTATGCACTATAATGTTTTATCCCTGTAAAATAAGGTTTTGCAAAAAAAAACTTTTCTCGGTGATTGTATGTTGATAAAAATATGTGTTATTTTGTGTTTAAAATTTGTAGTACAAACTTAAAAGGTATTTACAAATGTCTGTATTAAGGAACTTGTAACTAAATTTCTCTTGATTTCACTACAGCATCTCGAGCATTCTAAGTTTAAAATAATCGATATAATTTTTAAAGATCCTGTTCTTGGTGGTGATGTAAGGTAAGGATTAATAGACATCAGATGTAAGCTGTTTCCAATGGCCAGGATAATGCTACAACTTGCATGAAAATCAATTTATTCGTATATTTAAAAGATCAAATACATTTTAATTTTATGTGGTGTGGAGGTTTGCATCTACATGTGCTGTGACAAGCTTGGCAGCTTGCTTATTTATAAATAAGCTTTATCACAGTTTAAAAACCAGATTACCGTTTCCTGTTTTTGAATATGGATGCTGCAATCTTTTGTGAATAATTTTGGACTTGTTATTATCCATCTGATATTTTTAAAATGGGCGAGATAAATAGGTTATAAAAAAACATTCCTAGTAAAATTTAAAACTAGATGCAGTTTTTGTCCTTGTAGGTATGTTATTATTTTATTTTATTTTTGGCGCCCTGCAATAATCAGAGGTGTTGCATTTTAAAGTAACGACCAACACACTATTTTATGATTATGATAATGAACTACAATTTTATATAAGCGCAAAATTTTGATAATTGAAACATTGATTGAGTATACAAATAACTACATAGGTCGCTGTAAGAGGAGCTGCTACTTGGTGCTAGTGGTTATGAAACTTTTGCAAATTAAAAGTAGAAAAATATAAAACCTGAAAATTACTTGTTACTTAAGGGGCTAGTGACGCAAAAGGCTAAAATAAGCGTTTTCTATTGTTACTGTAGCTACATTAATAAGCAACCTTTCCATTTCCAATTTTTAATAACTAGTAGACGACACATCCAAGATGAAAGAAGTTGTAAAAATTATGAAGAATGTATATTATATGTATTGTTTTAGGCCTGTATGAAACGGCACAGAATTTTGTTCAAAGTGTTTTTACAAAATTCTATGTCATGTCGCAGCAAATTTTATACAAAATTCTGTAGATTCATGTTCTAAACCCTACAAAATTTTGTACAAAGTCGGCGTCGCATCGATGCACAAATGAACAATTTTTAGTGCTCATCAATGATCACAGAGGGTAGAGAAGAATATGGTTACCCCGCCTGCAGACATTCTGTTCCGTGTAATATATGTTTTGCAGAATTTTGTACAACATTCTGTGCCGTTGCATACAGGCCTTACACATTGGCTGCAGTTCGTTTTCTAACGTTCAGGTAGACGGCCTGAAGACCCAGGAAGGACAGAGAAACTAATTTTGTCGATGGAAAAAGTTACCAATCAATATTTGGTTACCAGGTCACTTTACGATCCCCTTAATAATTATTTTTCTTTAGTTGAAAGTATGCTGTGGAATGTTCTAGTGTTTAATTTTATTTGTTTAGTATATTATATAGCTAAATAAATATGTAAGATTATTAATAAAAAAGGTACGTAGAGTCATTTAAATTTACTTGTGTTGGTTATTTGCATTTTTTTATGTAGCTTGTTATGATGGAATAAAGATAAAAATTAATATACCATGCATGTAGGATTCGTTTAATAAACTAGCTAAGAAAATGTAAGGAAACAGTATACATGAAACGGGCGACTGCATTTTAAAAGTAACTGATGAGATATTTTTAATCGCCAAGTAACGAGCAGTGATAGGATTTTTGTTATTTCGTACATATTTGAATAACTTAAAATGTTACTGGAGTCAATGATGATTAATTTTAACCTGCCACAGTCTTGTGAGAATGGGTATGGTCAAATTATATTTTTAAGCATGTGGCACCTTAAATTAAAGAACGGCTTGCAATTATTGCCGATTGCTTCAGAATAAATATGTATAAAACTAGGTGAAAATAGATAAATTTTGTAAGATTAGGTCATTTGAATTGAAAACAAATAGTTTTTTTTAGCTTGAAAATTGGTCAATTTATTTAATATAGTGAAAACTAAAAGGTAATTCAAAATAAAACTTGTAAAATTGGAATGCTTTAGTCTTAAACGTAATGTTATAAATTTATATTTTCTTATCCCACAAAGTGTGTTTCAATAATGAATTTGATGACTATGACCCTATAAGAATTTTAGGACTGCAATTTTGTGACGACCTTTGGGAGCTCTGTTATCATTACACAGAGGCAGCATACAAATAGTATACTAAAATTGTACGCATTAGTGTAAGTGGTAGAAATAGTGGTTTTAGATTACATTGTAGTATGGGCTAGTGCCCACTATCAGCGCTGTTGCTGGTCAGAAAGTACTTTGGTTTCTTATGTAAGGGCAATTATCATTTTTAAAGGTAACCCAATGTTTATGCTTTTATCAAAAATTAATAGTAATTTTAAAATACGTTTAAATAATATTCGATAATGCATACCTGACGAATAAATCGTTAGGCATAGTAAAACCAAGCGACAACGGCTAAAAATATCGGTGCATTTAAACAGTTATTAAAGCTGGGTTCACATTATTGTTTTTAAATAAATGCGGGAACATGTGTAACCAATCATATGTAGGCTTGACAGTTTTCCTGCTACACGATTGGTCGTCCGCATAGGTTGGGTGTACTGTAAAACCAGCTTTAGCCAGGTGCATAGTGTATTTACTGTTCTTCAGTTGTCTAACTGTATTGCGACTGTCAAAGTGAACAATTTAGATTCAGAAATGGCCAAGAAGTAGTTGGTTGTGTACAGCAGAGTCTTCTGGCCATTTTTATAATGCTGCTGATACCAAGACGGGTTTAGACAAGTGTTTGCTTGAAAATATTTATCCGAAAGAAATGCTTAAAACTCAGAGTGCATGAAAGTTCCGGAAAGATTCGTCAAGGTCGCTTCTAGTTGTCATCAAGAAGTATCACACAGATAAGAATTATTGCAGCTGTGTAATACCGCAATAATGAACGAGGTAGCCTCACCATCCACTCCTCAGAGGCCGAACTCGGCCAGTCCTCCCCCGAAGTGTGCAATTTGTTTGGGAACATGCACCAATAAGTGTTTTTCAGACTCTTGCATGCACCAGTTTTGCTTTACATGTCTTCTGGAGTGGTCAAAGGTAGTGGAGATGTAGTTGTAAAAAGAATGCAAATATTACAGTTTAATTGTGTTTCAGGTCAAAGCAGAGTGCCCGTTGTGCAAGCAACCTTTTAAGTCCATAATTCACAACATTAAATCGAATGATGAATATGATGAGCACTTTATTGCAACCCAGGTTCCCGAAGCTCCAGGAATTCTCGACAATGATGACGAGTTTTTGTATTTACCACCTGCACCATCCCGCCACTTTCAGTTTAGGTAAATATTTAATGTTTTTCAAAAAAATTTAGTAATTAATTTTACTTTCTGAAAAACTTTTTGATTAATGCATTTTATATAGCTCTTGGCAAAGTTATCAGTAGTTGCTTTGTCATGCTAGTTTTAAGCAATGTTGTGAAATATCAAAAAAATCAGTTTTTTTATGTTATTGTAAAGAGTGTAAATCATTTCAACCCTTTGTAATCCTTTCATCATTATCACTGAAACTATTACCAATTAATATTAATTAAGGAATATGAAAAAGGAAAAAATAATAAATAATTAACCAATCATTTTACACCCTGGATATGTGACATAGTTTGATTTAAATTTGTGATTCTCAAATGGTTTACCCTGGCATGCTGATATAGACTAACGATGAGCGACTATTGTCTTGTGGTACATTGTAAATGCCACTAATATTGAGAGAACCAATTTTTATTGTAACTTCAGCCTCTGGTATAGTTGAATTCAAAACAAGGGCCACTTAAATATATAACAATTAAATATAACATTAATAAAAACAAGAGTTGATAATGAGAATTGTTTGGAAAGGAAAATTTGTCACTAAAGTTGGTTACATTATTGAACTGGACATTAAAGATCGCCGTAGTAATGTACAAGCACCAGTAAGACGATTTTAAAAGGCAAAATAATGACAAAAAAATTTAAGTGGGCATAACTTTCAAAATAATGCTGTTAATAAAATTTTGTGTTTGCCAGAATGCATGTGCCAAGTAAGGCTTGTTCATTGTTTAACCTTGGAAAATTTTATTTAGATAGCAATGTTATTCAAGGCCCATTTTAAATAAATAAATGATAACACTTCATGGTGTTAAAATGTATGGGCTTTAAGATCTGCAAGAGTGCTGTTATCCCTATATACTATTATGATGTCTGTTTATAGGCAACCATTTACCCCACATTTCCAACAAATTTTTAATCTTATCTTCTATATAAAATATTTCATGATAAGTCTTATAACTGAGAACCTGGGGGTCAATCACTGCTTTTATTTTGAATAAGTCATACATTTGAGCAGCCAATTAATAAACCGGGAGAAGTGGGTTTCCCAGTTAACTAAAAAGTTTCAACTGACAGTGACTCATGATCAAATTGTTTTACTTGTAGCATTGAATAATAATTTAAACTATTAAAAAATGTATTTTATTGAAATTTAAATACCCTATCGCAGTCATACATTATAGCTACTGTAAATTAAATGTTACTAACGAATTGTAAATGTGTGCATGTAAACAGGAGCTCATTTTAGTCAAGAATAATGAGTAACATTTTTATAGCTAAAACGTAGTTGCATATCAGTTTCTAATTTTTTATACTGTAGCTATAAGGAATTTCATGTAGAACATAGGAAGTTAATAGAGCATTCCCGAATATTCTTAGAGTAAAATCCAATATGGCTGGAGACACAAAAATGAAATGTTTAAGTGCTATTTATTGTTTAAAAAATGTTATTTTGCAAATATTTACTGTACATTGGGGTAATTAGGTTAGTTTTTATACAATATCAAAAACATTACAATTTACTCATAGGGTGGAAATAAATAAACTGTCCAAATTAGTAAGTAAAATATGTTGAATGCTATTAAAGGGGATTATCGCAAAGAATAATATAAAATATACAGAAAACATTTGGTATCAAGTGAGTTGTTGCTATCCACTAAAAGCAAGAACATGTTTTTGTTATACCGAAATTATTATTTTCTTACCATTACTGCACATCAAATTACATATTTAATTATGTTAGTAACTCTGTATAATATTCCTACCAGTATGTTTACGGAAAATCTACAGCCCTTCTTGGTAATCCAGATTGAGTGGCATTATTACAGGTAGAATACGCTTAATACAAAGTTGAGAGAAAAAGAAAAGAAGCTGCTCATTGGCATAGATTCATTGCAACAGATATTAAAAAAAGTTATACTTTTGTTCAAGCAACTTTTAATTTTTTAATTGCACAGTTGCGAGTTTAGACTTTTTTTTTTGGCAGTTCTGTAACGTACCTGAAATTTTTTCAATCCACAACTTATCCTGATTATTTTTAGATTTAAGTGACTCATGAAAAATTAAATGAGATTAATCTGTGATGACAATAAAACAAACTAGTACACAGATTATCACAATTTATAATTTTATATATGAGGTGATTTTAATGATTTGAAATCTTTTATTATAATTCACTCTCTATAACTCAAAACCAGCAGCATGTAAGCAAATTCATCTATCTGTGGTAAAATTAAAACTAAATAAGACATTTAAAGATTTATCATTTTGTGCTGATATTAGTCCAAATGATTAACCAACTCACTTTCTTGTTTATTCAGTACAATTTCTGCATTTTCCATTAAATTTCAATCTAGCTGTATACAATAATTTACATTAATTAGATTTTTGTGTATAATTTCAATGTTCAACCAATGGAGAAGGTATGATAACTTCACTTTGTATGTCCTCTGAGAGTCTTATTTTAAACGATCAGGGTTTTAAAATACTCTGTGGGTAACAAGAAAAATGCAATTATTGGTAGTCACTATAATAGGAAACAAGATTTTTCTCCATCACTAAGTAATGAATTCAAAATACATATTGTTAAATTCTGTCTTATGTTTTTTACCTTTATGACCGCAAAAAATAAATTTAATTTAGGTGTATCCATTGTTCCTTATTCCCTTACTCTTATATCTACCCAACAGTGGAATTGCCCATATATTATTGATGGAGTTCAATTTTTATGCTTCTTTTAAAACTTAAATATAGAACACCTGTTAGCTACAACTGAGTTTATATTGTTAGACTGAAAATTTTGCATGATTTTGCTGCTGAGGTTGTAAATCGACTAAGATCTAAACAATCACTGTAATTCTAGTTAAAAAATTCTTCTTTTCTTATTAGAACTACTTTTACTGTTGATCCCGGTGGCGAACTTGCAATCCAGCAGATGCTTCTCTCTCATCCTCTCACTCATACCATGTACAACGTTCCAGGAAATTACATTCTTCCAAGGCAAAGGTATTGTATTAATCCATTTTATTGCTGATCAATTCTTAATATTTTGCAGCTCCGAAAAACTTTGATAATGAGAATGTACAACAAATAAAAAATTGCCATGTTCATGTCATACATTTCATTGTAGTACATTGTAAGAAAAAATATGCTGTAGCTTAAGTTAAATATCATATTCTATGTCAGTAATTATTAAATTTAATAACTTCTAAATACCAAAAAATTCGTAAATGGGACATTAAATCTACCAACAGGATATTAGAAAAATCTATTTAATTTTTTTTTCATTTAGAATATTTTTGCAACTGCGCTGGTAGATTTTTAGTTCTCTTTTTAACCATCTAATGGGCTTGTTCGCCATTTTTTAATATTATTAAGGTCAATAGTAACACTAAAAATATTTGACTTATATTTTTCGTATGTTCCAGGTGTTTTAATTTCTTAAAATAAATATTGTAAAGATACTACATCTTGAACTTTCTTAACTAATGCTTATATAAGGGAATGGAATTATGTCACCAGAGTTCCACAAAGGCAAATCCCTTAATCCAGTCTTAAATTAGTGAGTAAAACACACGTGTATAAGCTCACATTATTTGAGAAAGAAGAATTTGAAACTACAACATGTTTTATGAAAATGATAGCAAATGATTACCAGTTATTAGATATAATTTAAAAAATTATATTTATCAACTCAAATGCATATGGAAACTATTTGCAAATATTGAAAAACAAATTTCTGGTTTCACAATCTTTTTAAGTATCACTCAAGAATTCAGTTAACTGTATCTTTTTAAATGTATTAGTAAAAGTTCAATTTTTGATATCAAATAATTAATCCCATTGTTAAATATATTTCATATTCTCGAACCTTACTAATCCCATAATAGTGAACGAGTGTATTTAGTATTGGTTGGTTTTTTTATTGTGAGAGATCTAGGACGCGGTTTTGCAAGCATCTCTGCATTCAGTCCATATTTCGCCCATTGTACACCCTAACTATAAATGTTGCCTATCTGGGGTAATTCCAACCCCAGTAGTGATCGTTATCGTGTCACACAACACAGTGGCACAGCATTTGCAATTTTATTTCTTTTTGGATGAAAAACCCACTGAAAAAAAAGTATAAAACCATCTGGACATACAAAAAATTTCTATATTCCATATCCAAAAAGAGTTGAATATAGTCTCCATACAAACTAGAATTTTGCCAATGTTTCTTCATAATTCTGCTAAGATTTGGAACCCGCTTATAAATGTGTTTATGTTCGATTCAATCATAATAGGTTGATCTATGACACTGTTGAGAATCCATAATCTGTCACTTTATTGGACTAGTCCATAATGATAAAGTAATTTGGACTCCTGTCAGTGTCAAATTATTTGAAAATTAAACTTCAAAATAACGATTTATTTTAAACAAAAAATACACAAAACGTAATTTTTTCATTTTAAGAATACAATCATTATAGATATTATATTTTAATTATACTAGATTAATATTAATAACGCAATCCGTATTGTTACTAATGTTGATTCCTGATGACCTCTTTTGATGCAATATTTCCTTTTCTTCTGGTAGATCCTTTTTTAAACTACCAGAACCAATTAATAATTATTTAATCGACGCTTTCTGACACATTTACAAATTTCAAACATCTACGTATCTATGACAACGCAGAAGGCACACTATATAATATTTTCTATTGCAAATTTCACTAAATAATAGTTATTTTTGTTACAAGTACCTAAAATAATGTTTTTTCGGACGAATCGTTGTTGTTTCCGGACGAGGCGAAGCCGAGTCCGGAATAACAGATGAGTCCGAAAAAACGTTTTAGGTACGTGTTACAAACAACATTTTTTTGTTAAAGCTCCCAAAAACACATTCAAACCTCTTATTATTAAGAATGATTAATGTGATTGGAGTAAATATGTCTCGAAAATAGTGAGCTTCGGATTTTAATTTGTATTAAACTATTCTGCTTTATTTACCTAAATGATCCTAGAAAGTTGTCATGGCAACTTTTTGGGATAGTGTCCGAAAAAGTTGTCATGGCAACTTTTTGGGATAGCGTCCGAAAAAGTTGTCATGGCGACTTTTTGGGATAGTGTCCGAAAAAGACTCAGTTTACGGACTGAAATGAGTCCGTAAAATAGCTCATTTTGGGAGCGTATACAAAAAAATATATTTTCCTAGACATTTTTTGAATCGAACATAAAGCTAAGTATGTTACTCGTACATAATCAGACTTAATTAACTCGTCTTTATTATTAAATATATAAACTCGACTCATCCAATAAAGTCTTAGATTATGTACTTGTTACATAAATAGCTATTATATCGACAAACAATGCTACAGCATTAAAAAGCCCACATACAAGATCAAGCATTTATTTTTAGTTTAAAAAATGTCTTAAAATTCAAATGATGACCATTTCAAATATGCTTTTTGTGAATGGTGCTGTAAACATGATTTTATTTTTTACTTTTCATTAATATTTGCTTTTTTCATAATATATATGTAGTTGTGCCAAGCAATCAGGTAATGCACGTCATATATAAATTTTATGACGTCACAACCTTGTATGTATATATTTATATTGAAACAGTTTAAAGTGGAACAACAAACAAACGACGCAACCTCAAATATTTACATTTTAATTTAATATAAAGCAAGTAGAAACCACAGCACCTAATATTTATTAAAATAAAAACATACTCAAATTGTAGAAGTTAATATTTATTGGTTGTAACGGTGCAAAGACACTTGTTATGTTATACATAATTAGTTAAAAATAAAGTAGAATGCATTCGGTGATAAAAAGAATTCCATATTTAGGTAACAATGTTTAGTTTTGGACAGTGCTTGCAAATTCAGGTGTTTACGCACCACTATAGCGAATTATGTTTCGTCACAGTATTCACTGTCGGAGGATTCAGAATCTGTGCTCAAATGAATAATTATTGGAGCTATATCATGTGTGCCAAGTATCTTTTCTCTTTCTCACCATGATTTTATTTCTTTTTCAGCATGATTGATACAATTTTTCCACTTTTGGAGGGTTACGGTACTTAGCGCTTCTTTCCACATATCCACTGCTTTTTCCATGCCACCTCCGTCTCTTCCAACATGATCGTTATAGAATCTTTTAGCAATCCCCCATGCATTTTCGATCGGATTAAATATACAATGGTAAGGAGGAAGCCGGAGCACTCTATGTCCGTATTGTTCAGCGAATGTATCCACGATAAACGTTTTTGGAGGTTTCTTTCTAAAAAATAAATTTAATTACGGTTTTATTTTACACTTTCAGTGTATTTCAAACTTACAATGAAACTAGCTCCAACAGCTGTATCTTTAATAAGCTATAATCGCATTCAATATTATGGTTTCTCAACCACACTACAATTTGGGGCTTATTCCAATTGCTATTAGGAGTTTTGTCTAGCAAGGAACTGTGGTAGCTTGCATTGTCCATGATAATTATAGACGGCTCTTCCAAATTCATTAAAAGTTTGTGTTCAAACCACTTTATAAAATTGCCCTGGTTCATTTCGCCATGATAATCTGGATTTTTTGTATTTAAGGAAAATATCAGCGATGCATCAGGAATAAAACCATTTACAGTGCCTGCATGTAATATAATGCATCTAAAAAAACAAAATCGTAATAATTATAGAAAACTTAATTATAAAATTATTTACAGCTTTCCTTCGGATTTGATTCTTTTAACAGTTTTTGTATTGCTATCCTGCCAAGATCTTCCTAGACAGCCGTTCTCAAATATCCATGTCTCGTCAAGATACACAAATTGGCACAGATCAGCCTCATTTAGATTAGCAATATAATTTTGTAAAAAACGAAGCCTGGCAAAAGCTACGTGGTCTAATTCCATAAGACCTCGTCGTGAGTCATTCTTCTTCCATCGGAACCCAATGCTTTTCAACACTTCTTTGCGTAAAGATTCTCGGCATCCGTCGAAAATAAATCATTCTTTAAGAAATGATAATAACGTACGTAGAGTTATGTGTTGTTCTGTAATTAATGACAGTAATTGTAAATATTTGTACACTAAACAGTCTGTTATTGTTACTTACTGTTTTTGTACATTACATATACACTATCTCTTATTGCCACTTTCGCTGCTTCAGTTACATCCAACACAGGCTTCTGTTTCGGCCTCTTTCTGTTTGGACTACGTAAAAGTGAATTTGTTTGTACCCCTTGCAATATATTGCTAACTGTTTTCACGTTTAACTGCAGTGCATTTGCGGCCCTCTGTAAAAACGTGGAAACAATAATATATGCCATAAAAGAAAAAATAATAAATAATTATTACCTCTCTGACAGCATTTAAAGGTAGAAGTAGACCATTATTATTCCGTTCGCGTTCGAAATAGCTTATCAAATTTGCGACAAGTTGTTTCGACTGTCTGCTTAAAGGTTTCGGCATTTTCGAAACGTGTACAAAAATAAGGAGAAAACTACGAACAACCAACCTTCAATGGCAGCTGCAATAATTTCTGACAGCAAAATATAAACCTGTTTGATTTAATACCAACCTAACGACACATACCAATAGTTTTGCTGTAAAATATAATACATTTGTATAATTTAATTTGCAAATTATTTAAAAAAAACCATGGGCTTTGTGGTAACATACTGTTGTCTAATAAATTTAAAAAGTAAATATATATAAAAAATACAAGAATAACCTGCAATGACTAATTACATTCTGGATTTTTTTTTATTTTATGATACTGGCGCTGCTGCTCCTTGATCATGTGATCTATGACATGTGCATTACTTGATTGCTTGGCACAACTATACATTGGAATGTTAAAAATACTTATTTTGAAAGTTGTGTGATGTAAAAAATAGAAATTATTTTATTGGCTGAGAAAACAAAGAAAAAAGATCCGAATAGATTAATAATTTCTTGGTTATTAGAAAAAACAAGAAAAACTGTTTAAATTGAATAGTTAGTGGAATAACCTTCAACAATCAGGAAATTCAAAATTTATTAAATGATATGTTTGGTGATTAGGTTAGTTTTATTAAATTTGATCTTTAATCTTCTTATATGCCTCTGTCAATTTCGTCATAATATATTTTACATCATTTGCCATAATAGCTCAGTCCATCGCATATGTAAAAAATCTCCATTCATGCCATTGCCCATTCCTCTACATTTATTTAACTATTCCAGTCAAACTTCTTCGGTCAGGAAAGGTAGCAACCTTGTCTGAATCCTTTAGTTACTTTAAACGGTTTTGATATTCTATTTCCAACTCTGCCTACACTTTCTTGGTTGTGGTTTATATTTTTAATCCTATCTGCATTTATTCTAGAACTTGATATGACAATTAGAATCACAATGATTTATTTTTCATTTTTGGCATTTAGTGATAAACTTTTAAAAAATTATTTATATGTTCCGAATTCATTTCTTTAAAATCTTGCTGAATAAATTTTGAATTTTCTGGCTGATATGAGGATCTTGTTGAAAAAAATACCTAATGTGATATATTGACAAACGGTAATAATCTACCAGTAGTGTAACTGTAAACGTGATGCGAGTTTAAAATATGGTAAATGTTTGCTGTTTTACAGTTGTGTTCACTTGTTTCATAACCTGATTATAATTTACTTGATTCGGTGTAATTTCTTTAACTTCAATTGTAAAGGCATTACAACTTTTTTGTTTACAATAAATTGTTATTTTGACGTACATGTAAAATCAATCGGACTATATAGGTAGTATCTGAACCACCCTGTATAATTTTGTACTTTATAACATTATGATTGAAATGTATGTATGTAATACTAGATATGGCAGACCCCGACATACTCGAAGGGCAAGTTCTGCAACAAGCTTTCGAAGATCAATTTACTTACTTAATATGTGGGTATATGCACCTCCCGATGTGACGGGACGCTACAGAGACATCAGTCCACATTTTTACAGGTTTGTGGTGTATGTCAAAAAAATAAACCAAACATTAAATTAATTTTTTCAGGGAGAACCCAGCAGCAAGAAATCGCCTTGTACCGTGGCTAAATAGAGAACTAAATGCTTTATTGCGTGAGAACACTCAGCAGGTGATGCATTTAGTAGATGTCATAATGGACCACTTAACACGGTGGCACATTCGAAGCAGGTCCTTCAAGGATCTACTTAACCCATACTTGACAAACAAGACAGCCCATTTTATACATGAATTTTACAATTTTATGCGCTCTCCTTATGATATGATCGGATATGATCGTCACATTGTATATACAGACCGGCCATACTCTCCCACATACTCGATATCCGATCACGATGATGATAGTGATGTTGCAATTGTGAACATTTCTGAGCCAGTTGCGGCCAACAATAACCCTTTCCGTCGGCCTACCATTGAAGTCATTGAGATCACTTCAGATAGTAGTCATGACTCCGATGTAATCATAGGGGAGACACCAGCTCCTGAAATAGTTAATTTAGTTGACTCAGACACTACTGATGTAGGTACAAGGACTCCCGAGCCAGTGAACAACATGAGTGAGGAGACTGAAGAGAGCGAGGTCAATCGCAAGCCCATTCTGCCGCTTAAAATCAGACTTAAACATAAGCGGCAGTCACGAGAAAAGAGATCTCGCAACAAAAAGTGCTGTTCAAAACGTCATCATTCCTCTACAAGTCGTTCCTCCTCCACTAGCAGTTACAGCTCCGATTCCAGTACTTCGAGCGGTTCATCGCATAAACGATACAAAAGGCGGCATAAATATAAGAAGCTTAAAAGGTAAGTTGTAAGGGGAAAATGGCGGGTTTGCATTTTATTCAATTGCTGTTGTTACGAGCTCTCAGTTTCAGGGCAGATTTACATATCATAAATGTGTTTCATGTTTCAAATATATTTAAAATATGTTATCCTAATATGCAGTTATTTAAACAATGAATATTTGTAATGGCATTTGTTATTACAATAAAAGATGTATTAATTTTGGTAACAAATTTTTAAATAATTTGTTTGTGTATTGTTTGTAATATAATGAAATCTACTGTTTAGAAGACTTACTTTTAAGCCACTGTAAATAGCCATTTTAAATTTGTTAAAAATATACAGGGTGTCCAAAATGTGATGGTATACCATTGCTATCTCGGAAACGGTTATAGATGGAATAGGGCATCACATGTTCAAAAGTTGCCTAATTACATGGCTTTTAATATGACATTTGAAGATTGCAAAAAAAATCAGCGGTTCTCAAAATATTTGAAAAAAACTGAAAATTGGTTAAAATTTAAAATCGCTATAACTTTTTTATTTAAAGGAATTTTAAAAAACTGAAAGATATACATGAAAACATACACAATTACATACATTTTCATCCAATCTGTGTATTTTTACGCGTACTAGATTTTGAGATACGGCTACTATCTTTTGTTTTTCCTATGGCCGCCATATTGGATTTTTGCATGGAAGAATTGGAAAAAAATCAACGAATTCAACCATGTATCATACATGGTACTTTAGCTAAAAATAAACCCATAAAATCAACTTTTTATTTTTAACACACTAACTGTCAAGTTGCCATGAAATGAAACAATAAAATAATAAACAACGAAAAGTATAAAAAATATCAAAATCAACAAAAACGCAAACAATTAAAGAAAAAACAACAAATTAACTACAACAAATGTTCAAAATGACCACCATTGTTTAATACACATCTGTGTGCTCTCATGGTCAAATTTTTTTGAATATTTATCAGAAGCGTCTGGGTGATTTTATTACACGCCTCCCTAATTTTTAGTTTTAAATCATTTACATCACGGGGCGTCGTCTTATAAACATTATGTTTAATAATTCTCCATATGGAAAAATCCATAGGGGTTATGTCTGGAGACCTGGCCGGCCAATTTATGGGTCCATTATTACAAATCCAACAATTGTGTTTAAAAGTATTTAAAAATCCCGTAACACGCCTGTCCCAATATGATGGTGCACCATCCTGTTGAAAGTATGTGAAATTGATTAAGACACGTAGGGGAAGGTCATCCAAGAGATCTTGTAACGTATTTCCCAGCATATGCAAATACCTTTCCCCTGTTAAATGCTCCTCAAAAAAGATAGGGCCCACTACACTTGAGTCCAATACCCCGAGCCAAACATTTACACCAAACCTCTCCTGAAATGCAGTTTCGCGGTGTAAATGTTCATTTTCTTGGGTCCAACGATAGGGGATGTTTCTATTAAACCAGCGGTTATTGCAGAATCTGCCTTCGTCGCTCCACAGAATTATTTTGAGAATGTTTGCATCCTGTCTCTTTTTTCTCAATAACCACCGGCAAAAAATTTTTCTTTTATTGTAGTCCAAGGGCCTCAAATGTACTTTTCTGTAGCGATAATGTCTGTACTTATGTCTTTTCAATATTTTTCTTGCCGACATTTTTTGACACCTGTCTCTCTTTCGATTTCCCTCAGAGAAACCTCATTTTGATTAAAATTTTTAAAATGCACGTAGCCTAAAATAAATATTATAGGGTAAATATTAAAAAATTTTATTTATAAAATACTATTACCCAAGACATTAGTTTCCTCTTCACCTCCTTCTGCTGTAACAGTTAATTTTCTTTTTTTGCTTTTCAAACTTTCCCAGTTCGCACAAATTTTTTTTTAACCATGCAAATATTCTGGTTGGAACCTGTGTTTCGGGATACAAGTCCGCGTATCTTTCAGCAGCATTTCTTGCATGCGAAATGCTCTTGCATACACAAAAAGCATATCGACTTTTTCTTCATTAGAATACATACTTCATTTACATACACTTTATGGAAATTATTCAACACGCTGGTTGACAAGCGTAAGCGTCATTTGGATTAGATTGGATAGTCAATTGTTTCATTTCATGGCAACTTGACAATTAGTGTGTTAATAATAAAAAGTTGATTTTATGGGTTTATTTTTAGCGAAAGTACCATGTATGATACATGGTCGAATTCGTTGATATTTTTTCAATTCTTCCATGCAAAAATCCAATATGGCGGCTATAGGAAAAACAAAAGATAGTAGCCGTATCTCAAAATCTAGTAGGTGTAAAACTACACAGATTGGATGAGAATGTAGGTAATTGTGTATGTTTTCATGTAAGCAGTTTTTTAAAATTCCCCTTTAAATAAAAAAGTTATAGCGATTTTAAATTTTGACCAATTTTCAGTTTTTTTCAAATATTTTGAGAACCGCTGATTTTTTTGCAATCTTTAAATGTCATTTTAAAAGCCATGTAATTACGCAACTTTTGAACATGTGATGCCCTATTCCATCTATAACCGTTTCCGAGATAACAATGGTATACCATCACATTTTGGACACCCTTTATATACATTGTAAACATGTGTATAAAACTTTAACCACGTATAGCTGATGTTATTTAACCCCTAAATCACTAGTACATTTTTTTTAATTTTGGATTGTTAAAGAGATATGGGGCTTCAAAGTTTTTTACATCAATTCATTAAAATGTAAATAATAATTTTTTGTTTCCTGTCCGAATCTGATAAACTTCATTGTTTTGAAAAGTAACAGTCCAAGCTTAATTTTCAGTCGAGAAAGAGGTACAATTGAGTATGAAAAATGGATGAAATGTGACCCACAAATGAAAAGTTATTTCATTAAGTATTTAAAGAGTTATCCAAGAAAGTTTTCAATAGAAATAAAAATTTAAATACGTACAACTAATTTCTAAATATGTAAACCAAAGTTTTCACTTACGGGACAGGTTTTATTCACTTTTCACCCACAATTGTACATTTTTCTTGACTGGAAATTAAGCATGGACAGTTAGCTTTCTGAATTTTATCAGAAAGGGACAAGAAACAAAAGAATTATGTACATTTTTGTGATTTGATATATGAAAAACTTTTGAAGCTCCCCATCACAATAACAGCGAATTAAAAAAAAAATTACTAGTTGATTTAGAGGTTAAATAAGTAATGATTTTAGTATATATTTAGAATCACCGTATGTAGGCAATTCTTATTCTGAATTCCATTTATTTGCACCTAGAGCATTTCTTAAATGGAAAATGGATTTTTATACATTACCAAATTTGCAGAAAATTAAATCAAAATGGGCATAATACAATAGTACATACAGTATTGTGCCAATTAATGTGAACACAGTCAATATTACAATTACGCTTGAGTGTTATATTCACTCTGAAGATGCAAGCTGCAATGTCTTGCGAAACGTTAGTTTGTATGGGTTCACAAACAGCTAACAGGCATAAGCCGATTTAAGTATTATTGTCCTGGCAAACAAAATACATCAAGATCAAATCCTTATCCGCCCCCAAGGTTTGATTAATATAAGCACACGGCCCTGTAAAGGCAGACAAGCTACAGGTCGGTCCTTACCTGATAATGCTGGGTGTAGTTCCCAAATGACGATGCGGTCTAAGCCGAAAGTAAATTGTAATATTGACAGTTCGAGAAACCGCGAAGCCTCAAAGAATGTGAACACTAGGCACTATTAAATTGTAATTTGCATTTAATTTTGTCTGTGGCACACCATGTTTCCGCTCCCTATAACAGCACTTATGTTACTGTGCTATTAAAAGTGCTAATTTTTGTGCGCTTACTTATATTTGTAGAACGCCACACCCTACTCATTCTTGCAAAAACTCCTTTTGCTTTATTTATGCGCTGTTCAATATCTGGTAATGATCCATCTTCTGAAATCACACTGCCCAAGTATGTAAAACTATTTACCGTTTCTACTGGCTCTCCATCTAAATTATGTTATTAGCATTTGTGGTATTAATGTATATGATTTTTGTTTCCTTCTTATTAATTTGTAAACCTGCTTTAGTTAATTCTGCTGCAAGCTTGTCTAGTTTAGGTTGCATTGTACTTGTCCATTATCAGGCACATATCGTCTGCATACTCTATGCTT
>JABXWE010000350.1:0-48771 GCA_014611495.1 Limonius californicus | reverse complement strand
GATATGTGGCATCCAGTTGTGGGGCTGTACAAAGAAGAGCAACTATGCTTGCATTCAGAAATTTCAAAACCGAGTTCTACGAAATATGGTGAATGCACCATGGTACGTACGGGACAAGGATCTGCTTCGGGAACTCCAGGTGGAGATGGTCGAGGACGTGATCAGGAAGAGTGCCAAGAGCCATGAGGAGCGGTTCCATAGACATCCAAATCCAAAAGTCCTACAACTTCTAGCCAATCAGGATCTTGTACGCAGGCTCAAAAGAACAAAACCCTTTGAGCTTGTGTAGTGTGAAGTGTAAGTTAGTAGTGAAAAGCAGATTATAGTGCAACTATATCCACGTTAGGGTTGTGTGCAAATGTCTCAGAAACTAAGATGGATCGAGGGAAGCATCTAGACTGATAAGTATTTAGTAAGTTAGGATATAAACAAAATGTTAGTTAATCTCATAGATTAGGTGCATTGTTAACTGTTAAATAAAAAAAAATGTTTTATTCGGGTATTCTGTGTTAATCAGCATATCTAAATTAATTTTTTTAAGAATCTTCTAATGGTGTATTTCTTATTTCCAGTTACGACAGTGCCAGTAATGGCTACAGTGCATCTAGATCCTCCTAAACCGTTTATTGCAGATCATCCCTTCATGTTCATTTTAAAGCACCGGCGCAACATTATGTTTATCGGTCGCTATGTAAAGAATTCCGATTAAGGGTTGCAACATTACTTGCCATCGGATGACAAACAGAGGTGAAAGTTTGATGTATTGTTTATACAGCTGTACATAAAGTGAAGTTTGCCTTTCGTGTTTTATTATATTTTTGTTTTAAAATTGTGAAATGGAGAACAATGTACGTTACTTTATTGTTAATAAATACATAAGCCATAATTATGTTTTTCTATTTTGGTTTTATAAAGCCGTTCTAAGCGCACTGTTTTAGCTTAAAAACAGTACGTTAAGGAGGCCTATAATCGTACTGTTTTTAGTTTGTTTTTTTACAATGTTGGTAGTTCGATTTGAATTTGAAAGTTTGAAATGTCAGTTTCAGCCACCTGTCAGTGCTGCCATAAGTGTTTATAAAAACTCCCTAGTAATCGATTTGCCGTAAAATTTTCTACATAAATTTATTTAAAATACTCTTAAACTTACTTCCTCAATAGAAAAAATAGTATAAAGAACACGTTTCAGACCACTTGTCGCACTCGTCGGTTGAAAAACTCGACGCTTCGCGTCTCGTTTTTCAAACTTGGACTCGTGCGTTAAGAAAAGGCCTTATGAAACTAGTTCTTTAATATACTATTACTGAATAATTACAATACAAGGCGGTTGCTGTGGTTACTAAAATGTTTATTCCTTTTTATTTGACGAAGAGGTCACATTAAAAGCAGTGCAATCACATTAATTCGACCGGACCAGTAAGAAGTGCTCTTAAATGGGATGTTCAAGACTAGGCCAGTGGTGACTACTGTGCGGATTGCGATCAAAGTAAATCAGTAAATGTTTAGTAGATGAGTGCTTAAATACAGAACTGTCCTTTGAAGTAGCGTATAGTCAACAACATTTGTTGCTGACTATAAATTAATCTAAAATTTTGCTCATAGTAACTCTGCTGCGGTCATTTTGAACTTATCTTTGTTAGTGCTAGTTTTATTACCAGGTTTCTTGGTAGCTGTTCAATATAACGATATTTTCGCTCTAGAGCGTATCAAGTGTACAAGGTTTCAAGCAGATTAATTCATATAGGTTAAAATGGGTAACTGCAACCATTCTCACTTAGTATCTGTTCACATCGCTTAAACTGCCTGAAATCATAGAAGTAGCATCCAATATGCTAAAAAAGAGACTTTTCAGAACTTTTAGAGCGATACAGTTTCTTTCAACTTAAAATTAAAACTGAAAACACATAGCTTAGGTACAACAAAGACCGCTGTACTAGGTTTCTGAGGAAAAATCTTCTGGAAATTGAAGTTTTAAGAAATATATTATTGTGTCTTTATCTAAGCTTTGAGGAAAAATGAGACAAAGAAGTTTTAAAATGATATATGTTAACAACTCATTTATTATTGCGCATTTTCAAGGTAATTATGTGATAGAGCAGGTCAACAATGATAACTTATATACAAAGGGAAATCAAAAACGTATCAACTTCGCTATGACCCAGAAGAAACAAACATACGATAATAATTCTATTTTTCAATATAACATATTTTGTATACAGGGAATTTTTCTTTTTAGTATACATTGCCTATGTATACTTTTAAAAGAAACGCGTCAATTACGCCTATTATGTAGGCAACCAACTGTACAGACAACTAAACCATGCTATGACCTAAACAATTATTCACAAGTCAATTCACAAAATTCGGCATGTATTATAATTCCTCATCTATCCACTATCTAGTATACTGATAAACTTATTTCTTAGATATTGGTCCCGTACTAACTGCCATTTACAAAACTTAACTCACAGTCAATACACTCGGAAAGTTAACGTATGGCTAGGAATAGTTGAAAGTAAGCTTATCGGTCCATATTGTATTGATGGTAATATCAATACAGCCAAATTGTTAGATCTATTAAGGAACGACATCATTCCGGCAATAGATAACTTAAAAATCGATGACCCGTGGTTTCAGATGGCTGAAGCCCCTCCGCATTCCATGAATGCTATAAGAAACTTTCTAAACGACAGGTTTCCAGGACGTTGGATAGGAAGATTTTTTCCTATACCGTGGCCCCCGCGTATTGCAGATTTGTCGCCCATTTCGAATACTTGTTGTAACTGTTGTTTTTATTTTCATTTCCGCTTTCTGTTATTGATATTTAATGTTTTACAATAATAATCGTCGTTGTTGTTTAACTCATTTTGATTTACTTTCTTAATATATACACTGCATCAACATAACCTTCATACTCAAATAATTCACAACTACAGTGACGTTTGCTTCTGTTTTTTAGTTGAGGGAATAGTTGGTTGCCTACACAATAGGCGTAATTGACGCGTTCTTTGTAAAAGTGTACATAGGCAATGTATATTAAAAAGAAAAATTCCCTGTATATTAACGCACTTACGCCGTATGTCGGGAAGTTGGCTTATACCTTCAGAACAAAATTCGTTTAGCTGACTAGTGGAGTAGCGATAGCCTATTTCTGTTCGTTATCTGAATAAAATCTTCGTCTTCTTAAATATTTCTTCAATTTTCTAAACAGGTAAGAATCAGATGGTGCCATATCTGGGCTCTAAATTGGGTCATAAGTCTCATGAAACTCAGATTCCTCTAAAACAGACGACTGTTCGAGGCTTGTGGACTCGTGCATTATCATGCTAAAGCAAGATGCTTTTCTGATGCAAGTAATTGTTTTTCGAGTATAAGTTTCTCCAGTAAGTGGCGTATATTCGAACAAAAATATTTCTTTCATGCTTCTGAAAATTGTGGGCATTAACTTCCCAGCAAAAGGTTGGGTTCGGCATTTCTTGGGAGGTGAAGAACCTTTATGAACCCATTGCATGGATTCTTGTTTCGTTTCAGCGTCCAGCAATGCATCCAATTTTCGTCACCAGTCACCATTCTGAATCCTTCTCGAAAGTGACACGTTGGCAGTGCAATGTTTGTTCGGGAGTCAGGAGCCTTAGAATCTACCGCGCTGACACCATCGACAGCCTTTCCGTCCCACTGCTGGGCATCGGCCTTTTTTCCGCCACGTATTTCTCCTCAGCGCAAAGGTAGAAACACGGGGACCTCCAGTTTAACGTCGAATCCGAAGGGCAGAAAATCCAGAGAAGGTTTTTAGCATGACACCATACTCAAACCTACTTTTTCGTGTAAAATGGTAATGGTAATTCCGAAACATAGGCAGCTTAGCTATTGTTTTCATGACTAGGTAGATAAGTGTTAGAGTTCCTCTCGTATGAAAGCTTTTCATTTTCTACTACTACTACTACTACTGAAAAATTACCAAAGAAATGCGAAAATATATTCAATGGTTTGATCAAGCAGTGCATTGTCAGAAGGTATTGGATATAGAAGTACCGTACTCTAAACATTTTTACTAACTATTATAACAAAGAAAAATGTTCAAAACTCAAAATTGCATAAAAATGATTGGTCCATAAAAACCTGTACGTTATTGAACAATTCGTATAGTATTCTAGCACCATTTTATCGAACTTCTGGAGCAGGTAATCTTTATATTATATCGTTCATATTAACTTTACGAACGTATAATTTCTTTCTGATTCCAATACTTGTCAATAACTTTCCAAGTAACTTTACGGCTAGGTTAAATATGGAATAACACTCCAAATGATTATTTGAGGAGGTTTTTATTCTGTAAAACTCTGTAAGCCAGTTAACGTAGAAGGAGAAGTTTTTTCTTATTTTGGGCATTTTTGTGGTATACACAGACATCAAATTGATGGTTCATTTATTTTGTTTCTTATTTTAAATTCACCTTAATTATACAGTGTCTCTCACTGTAGACTGCACCACCCCAGTATTTTGTTTATATATTATCGATTCAAAAAATTTCTTTTTTCTGATTATACCTCTCACTAAACTGTAATTTTAGGGTATGTTACTTTCCCTTCACGGTGAAATGCTAGCCTACTACGATTTAAAATAAACAGCAAAATTGAAGAAATCGTATTAGGGATTTTTTACAACAAAATTTTGTTAATAAAAGTTTTTCAGAATCGCCCAAATAAGCTAAATTCAAAATTTCATTACAATCAAAAAATTTTCAATATTTTGTTGACCGCTTTTTTCAATTATCATTCTACGTAAAATATCAATACTGCATATGGCTTTTAAACTGGAATATGAAAGTTTAACATGAAGAATACAGAACAGTTTGTTAACTAATCACTGCTAGCAAAGAAAATGCAACGTTTTTCTGCATCAGCTAGTAGTCTATTTGAAAGCTTATAGTACGTAAAGCTTTAAATTAAGGAAAATTGAAATTTTAAATATGTTGATGTAAACGCTTGCAATGTCAGTAATATGGTACCGTAATAGCTTAACAGCAAGAACCTAGCTCCGCAGGGGCTAATTCCGAAGTGTGAACCCAGATGCTTGCTAATTCCCTGCTCTCAAGGTACTGTCTCATAATTCCCACAAAACTGTCTAATTTTTACTCCAAGAAAGTATGTTGTTAGAAGCCTATAAATAAACTGTTGCGCTTTCAAATGAATACACTATTGTTGAAGTATACCCTTTTTAACTTAACTGAGCAAAATTGGCATTTTTACGACCGTGTTCGTAGGACCTGTTTTTTTTAAATTTTAACGAGTACTTCAAACCATAGAAATTCGTTACAGTATTTTATATACATCCTGTATAAATGTGTCGTGTCTTCCAAATAGGTAGTTAATAATTTAGAAGGACGCTTTGTTTATCTTTCAAGTAGTTAATAGTGTAAGTAATTATAAAATCGTAATACTTTTAGGCTGCTTCTTCGTCTACAAGCTTGTAACGAGTGATCAAAAAGTTTTCAAACTAGGGTTGGCTGTGACTGCTATGAAGCGTGTCGTAGCTGTCATGTTACGTACCGGCGGTACCTTGTGTTTATTTCTTCGAATACACGAGCAAAGTGAACCTAATTTCAAAGTGTATCTCGTCGCAATAGAACGCATTTTAAAAAATAAACAAACAACAAACAAAACACAACAACCAGATTAATCAGATTTATTTGCTTAACCTCAACTTTGATTTCTAAAAAATCATAACTAATTTTTTTCTAAACTTTATTGGCCAACTTTAGTCTCTCAACCGCAGAAAATAATAGTTAAATATCCTTAACGTAATGGTTCTACATAAAATCTTAAGCATTATTAATGAGCGAGTCGGCTTCTTAATTTCCCAAATAGGATGATTCAGGTATTTAATATTCATTAACAAAATGATTATCTAATACGGAATTTAATAAATTGGTGCTTATTTATTAACATGATTTTTACGTTTTATTTCTTATAACTTAACCTGTATCGAAATGTATCATTTGGCTCAATTTTCCAAATGAAAAAGAGTTGCCCCTAGTTTCGCGGAAATGTTGTTCATATCCGTAATTCACATAAAAAGTCAGCTGTGGAATATGACGGAGAGTGAAATCTGGGGAAGTTAGAAGATTCTTTTTTTCCGTATGTGTTTATATTGTCATTCTGGGGTGAAGTAAGTTCTCTATTGTTACTGATGTATGACGTGGAAGCATCTGGTGTAAATCCATTTTATTTCCCATTGTAAAAGAAGAGCGAAATGATTTATATTGCTAGGTACAAGTATATAATTTAGTTTTCCATTCCCACCGTTCAAAATATTGCGTGATTTCGTTCTCGTAATTCCAGTAAAATTAATCATTAAAAAGTTGCCTTTTCCTGCAACCCGAGGGATTTATTTTTACAAAAAAAAATCTAAGTTAATGGTATAAATACAGAGCTTATTTTCATGTTACTGAAATAATAATAAGCAAGTTGTCTTGCTAAAAATAACAAAAAGTTCTGTACTACTTCAGTTCTCTTGGTGTAAATAATGTAACAATACTGAGGATTTATCTTAATGGTCGAAGCTGTTCGTAGGAAGTTTCTGTTATGTCTTGTGTTGCCAGTATTTTTTTAACCAACTGCAGTGTCTGTGATCTAAATGTTTCCTGAGACGTGTTTTATATCAAGTACAGCCTCCGTCTTCGCCGTAACTTCTGCATTTGCGACTTTTAATACCATTAAGGCGAACAAACGGCAATACCCGTTATTTATCAACAAACACTGGCCTAGTTGGAGTCAACGGAGACCATTTCGTAGCCTTCTATTGGCTCGCTGGGAGTTGGTAATGTTCTGAGTTGCTAATTAATTGTTTGAATTTACACTAAACTTGCTCGCCAAATTGTAGTTTCCATTTTGAACAACTGAAGTTTGTGGATGTAGCTACAAGTGTTAGTTAATCTACAGCTATTGATATTCGCATAAATTGCTAATCAGCTCTCGCTAGATCCTGCACGACAGCTCGTCCCGCACTTCCGCAAGTCCCACGGATTAAGCGTCACTTCATTATATGTAAAACGGAATATTATTATCCTAATTATAGAAGCTTAGTGTGAACTAGGGCGAACGAGATCGTTCCGAAATTCGGAGCCCATTTCTAGCATTATTTATTCGGACTGTTGGTTATTTAATCAGTGGGAAAGCGTAAAGTTTCCAATTTTTCTACGCCGTTGCCACATGAATACTGTAACAGTTCGGTAATGAAAAAGATGATTAATACCAATAAAAGCCCGCAGTAAAGTTCGATGCCTAATTTTATTCTAATTAAAAGTTGGAAAAGAGTTTTCTTTTAACTACCTGAAATCTGAAATTCATTTAACCTTGTCTTAACCTTAATTTAATGGCAGAATGCAATCAGCCCTTGCCTTAAACTGTACTCGACTATTCGGTTAAATGGGGCAGAAACTTTATCCCGAGATTTAAAGTCGGTATAATCGACCTCACTAGGCTTACTGGAAAGACGCACGTTGTGTAGTACGAAACTTTGAAGCCTCATTGCTTCTCTGCAAGATTTTGATATAAACGTGTGGGCTGCTCCAGCACCCTCCGCACTAAGCAGGCGGTGTTATGTTACCAGAGGACTGTATTTTACTGAGAAGTAACGAGAAATAGGAACCCATTTAACTTTTCTTCAACCACAAGACCGAGGAGAGATTTACAATAAGATTATCTCCGGAGTTTTAATAACTTTCCTGGTTAGACAGTTTTTCATGAGTTTTTTTCTTCACCAACGAGCCTGCGAAGGAGATTGTAAAAACAATTAGTAATGAAATTCAATACAAATATCACGTTGTCATAATGCCAGTGGCGTAATGCCACTGTTCTTTTTAATTCCAAATCTTGACATTTAAAATTTGGTTTTATGGCTCTGAAAGTTTCGAATTTAATAGAATTAATATGATATACAGGGTCTCCCAGATTGAGTAGGCTAGCATTAGTATCTTTCTTATTATTAAGAGAGATTTCTTTAAATGGGTAAAGTTTTGAGGGTTGATTCTGTTAAGAAAATTTTTAAAAATCTAAACTGGGTAGAAATTATTTCGAGGAATCTTGAAATCGCTACTTTCGTTATAGTCAAGTATCAAGAGATCCAAAAAAAGCTGTTCCCCAGCGGGCTGTGAAATGAAAAGTTACGTCTTTTGTAGACGAAAGGAATTTTTGTAATGTGAATTTCAGGTTAGGTTGTGTTAGCTGGAATTAAATAATAATGAAACGTCATTTTTATGAGCAGAAATCTTTTATTGAGCAACAGTAAAAGAAATGAATAAACCTGAACTAATATAATGATCACAACAAATGTTGAAAATGTCTGCCTTCTTCCTCCAGACATTTCTGAACTCGTCTTCTCATATTTTCAAAAACATTTGGTAATAATTGAGGTGAGTTGTTAATTTCTTGACAGTTTTCTTCAATTCTAAGTTTCAGTTCGTTTAAATCATTAACTGGAGTTTTAAAAATGGTGTTTTTCAAATAGGGCCATAGAAAAAAGTCCAAAACAGTAATATCACAAGAGCGAGGGGGCCAGGGTGTTGCAGAATTCCTACTAATGATTCGGTCATCAAAATATTCACGTAAAAAATTAATTGTATCTGCAGCTGCATGAGCTGTTGCGCCATCCTGTTGCAGAAAACCATCCCGTAGCTCATCATCGTGAAGTTTATTTAAGAAAGGTTGCGATAATTCGTTCCTGTACCTTGCTGCAGTTAGCGTGCCTTCGAAAAATATTGGCCCAACTAACCTACGACGACTCAGTCCACCCCAGACTCCAATTCTCTGTGGATGGAGGGGAGCTTTAATTGTAACGTGTGGATTCTTGCTACTCCAAATCCGCATATTCTGTGAATTAACATACCCATTAAGGTAAAACCAGGCTTCGTCAGTAAAAAGGGTTAAATTTAACCGCTCATCATTGAGATTATCTAAAAACCAACGACAAAACTAAACTCTTTTTGGATAGGGACCGCGGTGGTCGAGTGCGAGAACGCATTGGCCACTCGAGGTCACAGTAAATGCAGTTGCTCCGTTGGGGCGATCGAATCCCGACTGGGGCGACCGCAATTCAGTTAGTTAAGTTTAGGGTGCATGTTGCATGAATGTTTAGTATGTAAGGGACGCCCGCATCCCCCTGAAGTAATGCGAAAGCGGTTCCGGGGGGGGAACGGTAGTATGAATGAGTGAGAAAAAAAAACTCTTTTTGGATAATCCTGTTTTTGGTGTTTTTGGAGCCTAGTCAATTCGTTGTCTTACAGTTTCAATTAAAGCAGGTACTATCTTCTTTGGCCTACCAGACCCTTCTTTCGTTCCAACACTTCCAGTTTCTCGAAAATTGCTGATTAAATTCTTAACCAAAGCATAACATTTTCGGTATGTAATAATTTCATTGGGATACGTCTCTCGGAATTCTACAAAACAAGGAGGAATCGAATAGGTCTATTCTCCGTCAACTTGAAAGCCGTTCCGAAAGTAAGATTCAATAATGAATGCTCTTTGAAATGTATTAAAAATCATTTTAACAATCTGTCAGATTCGTATGAAAAAAAAAAACTAATTTATCTGACATCTTAAACATTCCTTTAGTCTAGTAAAGACGTGACTTTTCATTCCACAGCCCGCTGAGGATCAGCTTTTTTTTGGATCTCTTGGTATCTCCGTAATTATAAAATTGTTTCATATGAAAGTTATTTCATTTAATTAGGCACACTTATCATCATTGACAACCTTTTTGTCCCACTGCTGGGCATCAGAATCCGTACGACAGGAATTCCAGAGAAGATTTTTAGCATGAAGATCCCACGGTTGCAAGCCGGATTGGGAAATTGTGTATGGTGGGTTGCAGACAATATTTTTATAAATCTGCATAGTAATGCTGAGGTTTCGAACCCAAGCCAGAATCGACGTTTTACTCAGGAAGTAAGCACTCTACCCATTGAGCTACCTCCATACCCCATAGAGAACTTGTTGCACAGATATGGGCCCGTACTTCTCGTAAATTTCCAATTTCATTTAATAAAATACAATTTTTCTTCTACAAATAAATATTGTTTTAACATTTTTTCATTTTCTACATTGCCCTATCACTTTTATCTTCAAACATTTCACAACTACCCGACTCACAATCTTGATATATGGTTACTACATTCACTCGGCTTTTTTTTCGAATAAATCCTATCCCTATTTTTTAAACAAATGTCGAAATTTCCACATAATATGTGGGTCTCCTCTGCGAAGAGGGAAAACGAAGGATATCGAGTATTGCTTCTACCGAAGTTGCTTTCCTTCGCGCATTTGGGTGTTTGTGGTGGTGGTGGAAAAACATATTTAGCCTTGCTCTGGGCTTTGTGGGCGGTTATGGGCAAGGATATCAGATAGAATATCTAAAAGGAAACCCACAAAAAACAAAATTAACTGAATTTCTAATATTGCCTAGTTTTGCTGGTTCTAGGTGAAAAACACGAAATAAAAATCCCGAAAGATAAAATGTATAAAACTAGAATCTCAAATGAGACAAATCTCGAACACAAAAATATCGAATGCCAATACTCTCGAACGACCAAAATCTTGAAATGTGAAACATAACAATGCTCTCGTTTATGCAAAATTAAAAATTATGTGGTACTTGTTATTGTCGTCCGCTAACGAAAGTGCACGAGAGGGCTGAAGTAAGGGAATTTCACCTCTTAGAAGGAAACGTAAGTAGTCTACTGCTTGCATTTACTACAACCTCATCCTCTAACTTGGATATCAGAATAGTATCGTACATTTATAAAAATGATGTCAAAACAAAATTTAAGATAACCGTGTCCAAGATATTGGTAGAAACTTTCTAATATTAAGTGGACGCCATCTTTTATTTTGACATGGTTATAGCATTTCAACGATGTATCGCAACTTATATTTGTACAAAAAATTAATAACAAATTTTAAGTGCTTTACTTTTATATCATGAAAACAAATATACTTTAAGTTTACTTTGGAAACAAATGAAACAAAGATAAATGATCTTGTATTCGTTTTTACTTGCGTATAATAAACAAATTACAAGAGTGAATATATGTTGCCTATACTCTTCATTATAACTTTGTGCTTGATGTTTTTCCATTTGACATGAAACCCATAGATATTCTTCTAAAATAGACACGACCTATCCAAAATTGTGGACTAGTGCATCGTCATGCAAAACCAAATGATGCAAATGTTGGCGTTTGTCACAAATGACGTTTCTTAGATTTGCAGAATATTGCCATAAGTTTCTCCAGTAAGCGTAGTCCCTTTTGGCATATATTCGATCAACAATATTTCCTCGATGTCCCATAAAGTTGTGACCATTAAGTTCCTAGCTAAAAGTTTGGTTCGTCATTTCTTGGGAGGTGGAAAGCCCTTATGGACCCATTGCATGAATTCTTGGTTCGTCTCAGGATCCCAGTAATGAGTTCAAGTTTCGGCACCAGTCACCACTCGTAATAGAAACTGTTCGGCTTGCATAGATATTTTTCTCCATCCCGCAGATTCCTACCCACCTACTGGCATGGGGTAGGCCTGGCGTATCCAGGAGTGACCTCCGAGTCAGCTCCATGTCAGATGATGATGATGATGATGATGATGAGGATCGTAACATATAGCCATCTTAATTAGGATTTCGGCTCTACCACAGTCTGCTTTATCCGGGATTTGCTATATTTGCCAGATATCTATGAAGAAGGAAAATGTATGCACTGGGTCTGGTGAAATTATGTTATTTATTTACACTGTTATTCATGTTAATTAATTGATGGAAGCGTAGCGCATAGTTAAACAACTAAAATGTTAAGATAAACACGAATATTTAGCATTACAAATCCAGTACACTTCAAACAATACTGTGATAGAACATTACATTGCATTAAATCGGAAAGTCTTAAACAATGCGAGTCGTTAAACTAACCGTTTTCGAGATATAGGTAGTTGCTTTCAAGATTTACTATTTATTAACGCCAAGTAGACACACAATTAACTGTTCTATTTTAAACTAAAATATTAAAAGATATTCAAATTGTATTTCTTAAATATCGACATAGTCACTACATTTGCGTGGTTCGGAGCCCACGTTAAGCTGTAGGTCTTCTAAGTCTATGGTATTGTGTATTGGCATAGCTAGCACTATTACGCACAAGAGCAATGTTTAATGTATTAGAGTAGGTAACCATATTATTGGACCGTACTTTTTCCATGGAAATTTATCTGGATTTTAATTTGGATTTCCCACATAACATTTTACCTGGGTTGTCGGAAGTTGTAGAACTAAATGTACGACAAAACTTTCGTACCAATATGATGACAGTCTTGCTCACTACAGATGAATATTAAAAATTGGTTAATGAATGTGTTTGTAGAAAATCGGATAGGAAGGAAAACTGTGCAAACATGATTTACAAAATAGAATAATCGAGGCATGTACATCGTTTCCATCTGACACATCTACTCGAATCCGAAAATCGTATCTATAATTATTTAAAAAATGTATGATGGAGGCGATTTTGAACTTCTACTGAATTAAATAAAACTTTACTATTTATTTTTTGTTATTTTCCACTTGTTCAGTTTTTGCTAGAGCACGGTTGCACCAATAGATGCTTTTCTTCTTAAATACTACTATAATTAAAATTAGTAAAACTTAATTACTACAGGAAGAAATCAACTTGATAGAAGGTAACTATAATCTATTTTTATTCCAGTTTGACAATTTAAACTGACTTTATTAACTCCATAGTAACCGTCATAAAGAGTTCATGATTCACTAGTGAAATCAAAGCGTTTGAATTCACTAGTGAAATCAAACCATTTTAAAAATTTCAAAAACGAACAGATTTTTGTTTATTTCTATTTATTTACTTATTTTACAAAAATATTAACATTGAATATTAGTTTTCGCCTTTATGAAATACAAAAGTTACAATTATTCAAATTACTAAATTTTACATCAAATTGTGGATGAAGAGACAAATTAATGTCTTGATTAGTTTCTTGGTTTGACACGGAATTTGATGCAGAGGAGCTTGCTGCGGAATTCAAGGCAGATCTATTATTAATGATTGTTGATGATTGCTCAATGATTCTTCTCGAAATTTCGATTTTATTGTTCAGAGAATCCTCTATGTATCCTTCGACGACACTATTCGAAGGCCAACCGCCGTGTCTCTTTACAACTGCTAAATCTGCCCCAGAGTCTGCTAGTAGAGTTGCACTTGAACGCCTAAAACTATGACCCGTGTATTCTAGTGGATTTGAAAGGCCTAGAAATTGTGCAATTTTTCTAGGAATTGCTGAAAAAGTGTTCACTCCTACGGGTTGTACCGTGCATTTTTTGTTCTTGTAATTGATGAACAATCGTTTATGTGATATCTTTTCAGGCCGTAATTTTCTGTACTTTCGAAAAACGTCAATAGCAGAAACAGAGTTACTTCCATTGATGAAGGTAAATGTTCTGGGTTTATGAGTCTTCGTGTCCGGAATTTGAACTACAAGTACGCTACCCCTGTCTTCTACATCATCGACTGACATGGCCACCAGTTCACCAATTCTACATCCTCCAAAAATTCCCACGATAAAAATTACTTTTTGCAATAAATATTCATCATCAGAAGCATTATCTAAGAACCTCTCCATTTCTTCGAGTGTGAACACTTTGGATTTCTTTGGCCTGTGCCCTACAGACTGTTGTTTTAGGAAAGCTGACACTTGATGAAATCTGTAACAATGAATAGTTTAAACTTCATAAATAATAATCATTGCGATATCACAAACCTGCTTATATCAATATTTTCCTTCACAGATAACATTTTCTTCAGTTGGGAATAATACGACCACAGTGATGAAGATTTAGCATTTTTAGACCGTTCCGAAATATAAGCCAAAATAATTTTTTCGTTTACTCCTTTTGCATGTTTTCTCCTCCTCCACTCACAGAAATTCGTATACTCTTTTTCATATGAATGCTTGGATTTTGCTGGCACCACTTTATTCATAGCTTCCAAAGCTTCGTCCAAGACTGCTGAGGGTACAATAACTTCGTTTTCGTCTTGAACTTCTAAAATTCCAGACATTTTTGTCTCGCAAACACACAAAATCCGAAAGCGTCACAACTTTAGAACAATGTAAACAACTGGTTGTTAAGGTGTGAAAATTAGTTTCGCAGTCTACACGATTTCTCGATTGAATTTTTTTTAACTCCAATTTGAAATTTATTCATAAAATCCGTCAAAATGGAATAAAAACATATAAACACCATGTGAATCAAACATATTTATTCACTCAAAGATATGATCTCATTCGCACTGCGTGCTCGTGATCTCAACATCTTTTCGTGAGTAAACGTATGTTTGATTCACTTGGTGTTTAATATTTATTGTACTATACAAAATTCAGTTGCGATGCATGTATGTTGGGTGGCGTCAATCACATTTAACGGGGGATAACGTAGTGGCCCACCCTGTTTATAAAGACAACTTTCAAGTTGCCTATTGTACATCGAAGCTAAAGGGTGTCATTTACAAATCCTGGAAGATGAATAAACATAATTGGGTTCGTATTGTAAGGCTGGTTTCCCTATCGAATTGCTGTAGGTATTCATAAACCAGCATAGAAAACTAGTTTCCCACAATCCAAGGCGTGGTCAGTTACGGGAAATTTTTAAGTTTTCTAGGGGATATGTTACTGAATAAGAATTTAGGAAGATACGCATTCATTTTTAAGGTTTAAACTCATATATTTTATTATCCTCGAAAACCTTTTTCTTTTTATATAAATACCCTAACATGCTTGCGTGAACTTAGTTAAAAAGTTTTTTAAATCTTTGTATACTCTGTTCTAGAGTTTATTTTTAAAAGATTTCGTTACGCCAAGTTTTTAATATATAAAATTATTTTACGTTACACATTATCTTTGATGTTTTTTCGAACTAGGTTTTTCGTAGATTATGATTTCACTTTTAACAAGCACATATAATTTTATAGGATTGATCCATCCAATAATTATTTAATACAAATAACAGATATTGATAGTCCCCTTCTGTTTAAATATTCAGAACTCAAAATAATATCCTTACAGCACTGAATAACTTATTGAAAGATGGCTCAAACCAAAGAAAATTACAGATAGTTTTATTATGAATTATGCAGAGTCGGATGAAGTTCGTATTGTCGCATTTTTCATAAATATTGCTTAGTTTCATATTACATCCTTAGGTCAGAAAGTTGTCCTGTATCGACTTTGCTAGCTGCTGTGCGATAAATTTTCGAAAGTTTATCCCTAACGTTAACTCTCTGCTAACAATACTTTGTGGTTGATCTTGAACTGTTTCAACGAGAGTGGTCCCCTCGAATCGAATTTTTCACCCTTGAAAACACCGGTTCTGATACACCATATGGTAGGGAGTGTAAGAAGCAGATATTAAAACGTATTTTATTGGTTGGCGACCTCTTTTCTTTTGAGAAAAAGTGGCACTAAAACGGAGTTCTGAATAACTGGCTGACCCCAGGAAGTCTTGAAAGTGGAGATTAATCAGAAATATACTTTTCTGTTATATTAACCAGTGAGGCAGAGAGAAGATTGAATTTTCAGTATAAAATGACAAGTCTAATATAAAAATGGAACCTCACTCTCATTTACATAATAACAGGAGCCGCTAATGTTTTATCCGGAGGTACGGAGCACTCGCTGAAAAAATATCATTCACGCCTTTCTCCGGAGAGAGAGTGACCCGAACAACACGAGGCCCTGAAAAAAGATGACGTTACGCCCCATTTCGAAACGTCCGCAGATAAACCTAGTGTATTTTTATAGGTCTATATTTTAAAACGCATTGTTGGGAAATCCCGCAGGATGTTATTATGACATCATGTTAATACGAGTACCGTTGATGAATCCGCTAACCGGAATAAATAGAAAAACAAACTCCCGTCCGGGGAGTAATGGCATAAATTACAAGTCGTGATGGCATCAACTAAAATGCGGGTAGTTATTTAAAGAGTGTATACATACACCCATAATAAGTCTATATACTTGAGGATATATTTATGACCGAAGGAAACCGTAAAATATAAGGGTTATTCGGGTTTTTACAGCCACCGTTTAAGACCACAAGTGTGACATTTTCCGACATCTGCTTATAACTCATTACTATAATATTTTATGGAAAAGAAAGCGCATAAATTTATTCCCTGGAGGTTCTTCATAAATATAATTTTTTTGGTGACACGTTCGAGCCAAGAGTCAGATAGAATCCCTCGGTATTACTATTATGTTCCGTAAGACGTTACAAGGTGTTTTGTTTCCCTGGAATTGAATTTCCTTCTATTTGTTGTAAAACTTCGACGCTGGTAAGCCATAATTTTCTACTTTTTTGTGGTTTCTTAACGACCTTAATTGTTCTCTTTGGACGGCGTTCAACACGTACGCATTTTTGCTAGTGTTTAGCCTAATTATATTTTTTTTTCAATTTAATTTTAAGCAAAGGCTTTTACGAATATCGAGGGATTAATCAGGTATAAATCTCCCCAGGTGTGACTAATATACTTAATCATACTAATGGAGTTATGTTGTTAAAGGTTTTGCAATACTGTTTGATGTGAAGTTATTGGGGATTTGAAAATAATGTGTGTAGAGGTTTTGGAAGTAGGAGTTTGTAGGTAAGTAAAATCGCTAAAGAACAAATTAGTATTATTTTTTTATTGTATTGTTATAACAGAAATCAGAACAGGAAACACAGTAATCAACAGCAACGAGACGTGAATAACATAACAAGAGAAAACGCAATGCTCCACTCAACAGGATTCGAGAAGGGTGCGGGAATACTTAGTAACAAATCAATCGCTCCAGGGCCCGCAATCGGTGCAGAAAACTGCTTGTGGAGCAAAACTACAAAAAGTCTAATGCTTTCCGCTACTGAAACCGTATTCCTTTCCACCGGAGTGTCCGCCCTTCTTTCCGTAGTCTTCATGATGAGCGTAGTGGCCCTCGTGGCCATGGTGTCCTTTGTGTCCCTTGTGCTCGTCCTCGTAGTGTCCTTTGTCGTGATGGCCTTTCTTACCGTAATGATCATCATGATAACCGCTCTTGTGGCTGCCTCCCTTTTTGTGACCTCCTTCCTTGCTACCGTGGTGGCTGTGATGGTGTCCGTATTTGGAGTGATGACCGCCTTTATGGAAATCGTCGTAGAACTTGTGCTCCTTATGATAATCGTCCTTGTGCGACTTGTGGTGGTATCCTGAGGTTTTGTGACCTTTCTTGTGTCCCTTCTTCTCGCCGAATTTTCCGCCCTTGTGGCTCTTACCAGACTCGTGATGTTCGCCGGAGTGATGGCCCTCGTCGTGGTGGCTCTTCTTGTGTCCACCTTTTTCTCCGTAATGACCGGCGTGGTGTTCTTTGCCGTGTTTGCCGTGGCCACCCTTGTCGTGGTGGTGGCTGCTCTTGTAACCCTTGTCGCCTTTATCGCCGTGACTGGCGTGGTGGTCTGCGTGATGGGAGCTGCCACCGCCGTGTTCGTGGTGCTTGCCGTGCCCTGAGGCGGCTACCTCTAGGTCCCCGTGTTGTTCGGCTCCTACTAGGTCCTCATCCTCTTTAATTACTCTAGCTGAGCAGGCTGCAATAGCCAAGCACAAACCTAAACACACCACGAACGCCCGCATGCTGTAAACGAGCTGAGTAGCCAACTGTGATGAGACCACGGTTTGGTCTAGTATTTATACCGTCTCAACTTTCCACGCTGTCACCTATAAGTGCTTCGGTTTCGCGTTTTCCGCAACATTAGGTCGCCTTGTTTTTGCGAACTAGCAATGATCCAGTGTAGTACGCTTTTTGCAGATTTCAATTGAATTTCATGTTTATGTAATGGCTTTCTCCAAGTTTTGATGCTTGGCTGAGTCTTTTTCAATTGTATAATGTAATAATAATAATCCGCGGTTGCCGCCAACACGTACTGTGTAATGGAATAGTTTATTTGCAGAAAACGTTTTTGTTGGAAAACTATTCGACTATTTCTTAAGTAGGTTATGATTTATTGCTCCACTAACATTTTAACTTTGAAATGCAAGTTAAATTGGCAACATATCGATCTGAATTTGGAACTAGTAACTGTCATAACGCAAAGTAGTTACCATTAGGCTTGATTTAAAAATCAATACCTATTTGAATGTTATTGCTTTTGTGATTTACTTGAACCTTTCAAGAGTTCGATTAAACAGTCTATAATTTTTCTGTAATTATAAGCAATAGTTTTGTTCTAAGAAATTATTTGTATTGCATTGTTGCTTTTAGAACAAATATATCGTTCAGAGTTTCACTTGCCAAACGTGGAGGAATAAAATTTAAAGGACCTAGTTCTTCTTTTAACGGTAATCCAATTTTACCACCTTGAATGGAATTGGCGTTGTTAGAGAAGTTTTGCTATTATCAAGCGTACGTTAGCAAGTTAGTATCATTAGAATTACTCACAGTGTCGATTTCTTTTTAATCTGTTACGAATTGATATCCATTTAATTATTTGAATTTTAATAAATTGTGTATTATAGTTTTGCATATTTAACTAATGCAAAATTAATATAAAATGCAACATTTCAGTTATTGCATATATTAGCAAATGTTATATTAGCAATTTATATTAATGGATATTCCTATTTGCTCCTAGGCTGAATATTAAAGTAAATACGTATAGGCTTTATGTTTATTATGCTCAGGTATTCTAATATAGGTACAGGAAACATTTAGCGACGAAGTAAATGTAAACCCTTAAACTTAGTACGCCCTCGGGGGTTTAGGGTAAAATCAATTTTGTATAATACTATAACTAATTTTAATCAAACACCAAGGTTTGTCCACGATTGATTAAACCACAACATCCCGACACTGTTTGATTAAATTGCGCGGAATAGTTATTCCTTAACGGTGAATTGCTACGCCGATAAAAAATTTGCGTGAAATTGAATCTGCTGGAATTTGTGGACCAAGAGCGTACGCAGACCGCCCGTAAGGTAAATGTCTCCAGGGTGTGTCTACAAACAGGGCTTTGTCGAATATGAATTTGTGGCACCATTTCCTTCTATAGCAGTATTTTTCTATTTTATCTTGAAAGGTGATGGACTTCCTTTGGGGAATAGACATATTTCTTTCAGTTGCGCTTTTATTGGTTCTAACTACGCAGATGTTGTTTTCAGAACAAATATTTATATGATGAGTTATAAGAAGTATTCTTGGTATAGTATTTTATTAAGGATCATGGAACCACTTGTACTAGCAACTAAAATTAGGAATTCTTTAATTGTTTTGTTACTCTTCTCACTGTCAACTGACGCAATTTTATATTACGTTTAATATCACCATGAGCAAAATTAGGGTACTGAATGTTAAGCAAAATCGTTAATATTCGGAGGTGTGCTATAAAATTCGTTTATAAGGATCACTGCGCGTAAAAATGTAGTCAGGAGAAATAGTCAGCACAAAAATGTCACATGGAAGAAGTCGGGGAGTAAGTATCGATAAAGAGCCTACAAAAAAGTCATCTAGACACGAATACTAGGAAGAGGTTATCTCACCGGAAAAATTTATCGGAAAAATAAATTAGGTTTTACAAAAAAAATAAAGTCAAGAACCGCCGCTAAAGATTTCGCGTGAAACAGATCAGTGAGTAAATTTGGATAAAAGTGGTTTATAGTAGAAATGATCAGATACAGAAATCACGGAAAGGTAGTGTTACTAGAAAGAATGAATAGGTATTAAGAAGTCCTTCAAGAAGGCGTTAGTTGAATAGGTAAACAAGCCAGATAGAAGAATAAAAATTTAAAATAATTTTAATCGGAATTTGACCCGAAATGGCATAATTGTGACAAAGGAGGTTCTCAATTTATTATTATTTGAAAAAATGTATAGTTTCATTCAGTTGATGAAATAAGGTTTCTCCAAATGCTCTGATGAAACTTCTAAAGCATTCGCAGGTATTTAAATTAATTAGCATCTACAACGAGCTGTAATGACACTTCATTTTCTTAACTGAAAACTACCATCAGTAATCAAAAGCAATTTAACTTTCTAACCACCACCAAAAGTGATAGCTGAACTAGAAATGAAAGTTAAAACGTATTTTCCCACAATTTTTTGCGAACCTTAAACCATTTAATATAATATCTGTGCAGGTGTCACCGAAAGTTATTGTTTAAAGGAGCCTCAATGGGGATTTAGATAAATTCGCGGATTCTCGCACTTGTACATTAATTTCATGCTCAATTTTGTACATGAGTGTGTAATTTAAAATAAGGTTCCTTTGATTCGCGCGCTAAGCACTTGAATGTAGCAGCGGAAAGAATAAGTTTTGAGGTTCTCATTGCTAAAGTTCCGTAATTCGTTTGCGGAGGCGAGTGCATTTACCCGGGGTGTCTTTTTATCTGGGCAGCGCTATCTATTCCGTGAATAAATTTTAAATAGGATCATCAAAAGCGCAACTTAAAAGAGCACAAGTGGAAGCTATTTTGCTAGCGATAAAAAGGTTAATTAATCTTTTTTAGCATGCAAACCACATTATTCTTTTACCCTTTTAATGCAGTCCGACCCTGTTCCGGCGCTGCGGTGCTATTTTACGACTTTAACGAAGCATGTCATGACAACATTTCCATATAAAACGTGGCTTGAGCCATCGCGGGGAAACTTCGCAGGGATGGCTGCCATTTAGCAACTGTCGTCTTAGTATTCGTCCGGAATTATTCTTCATACTGCAGTGTCTCATTAGCCGCCGCGGGTAACAAAGGTTAATGCCTCACTTCGTTGGAGGGTTTCGCCACCTTATACCCGGTTACGGTTACCCCGTTAACGCAGAATTCGCTCATGTTACGGAATAATGACGACCCTCTTATACTGATGCATATATTCATTATTCGGAATTAGGCTACGATGATGCCGTACTTACCTGTTTTAATTAATTTTCAAGTTTTATAGATGATTTAAATTAACAACGCCCGTTTTCTTTAAACACGCCACTAAAGGCGGTCGTAAATTTTTCCTTCGATTTTTTCTGACCTTAAGCTTTTTAAAATTACGCTGATTCATCATATACGTGCGAGTTAATGGTAGGCATTTTACGCTACATCCATTACAACTCCCGTGCTGAAAAGGATTAGCACGATTTTCCATGTATCAGATATGCATATAATTGTGCCGTTTACAGATGGATAGGAAGAGGTGGTCCCTTATACATTAAATATAATCCTCTTTGCATTAATAATAGCTAGACATTAAACACTTGAACATCCCTTCAGTAGTAAGGCGCTAAACTTTCCTGGATACACACTAATTGGTGCTCTCTAACGGATTTGCACGTTAATTCTAAGACCCATGCTGCTGTCGCTATAGATTTAATATTTATACGTCTGAAGGACCGGATTGTAAACCAAAGCAAGGAAATTGTATGTATAGATTCTCAATTCTGCTCATTGTTAGGGCGGCATGTTGGTATTCATGGTCCTATCGTGTTGCGCTGGAGGGATGAATAGAGTAATATTATTATACCTCAAGTGCGGTTTACACGAGAATACATGCGTTAACAATGCCAATTTAAATAATTTCTAATAGAGGTTGTAGCTGAAAATGTTCCGGGTAATTAAAACAATGCAGTATACGGGAGCCCACTTACGTTGCTTGTTAACAACATTTTTATTTCATCGTTTTATACAATTAAGTGTCTTAGATGGAAACTTGATTAGTTACTATGCGAGTAATTGGTAGCTGTATATTACACTTATAGCTTTATTATTTTCAGTAATTTCCTTTTGCTTGTGTAATCGGGGAAACGTTAAAGGCTGTCGGAAATGTGTTTCTTGAAGACTTTAGTAAAAAGAATGCGGGGATGTAGTCAATTTATTTTCTCTTTGGAGAATAAGATATGGAAGGTGTACGCAATAAATACCAAAACCTACATGTAACGCACGTACTTCTATTAGTTATATTTACGTGTAAATTTTTGATAAGTAACACCTAGCCTGTATAGTTGGTTCTATAGGACAAATAGTATTTGAAGAAGTCAAAGCAATGTAAATTTCTTTGACGTTACAATTTATCAATATTCATTTTTGTAAATATGCAAGGTTTGAACATTGTTTATTGGGCAACTAAGCCATTTTGCAATAATTTAATTAAGTTCTCTTCTTCGTTCCGTTTTTAACCTCTAGGAGGGTAACCTTTTGAGTTTTTGCAAATGACCACTAGGTGGCGCTATTGAGATGTGTCATTACTATTTTAATAAAATTTGACATTTGTTATTGTGAAAACAGTGGCTGCTTAGAAATCGACCGAGTAGTTTGTTTACAGTGAGTGTTTAAAGAAAAGCAATTTTGTGAAGAAATGGAAATTTCACGCGAAGGTTTTCGGTGGATGATTTTTACGATTTTAGTAAAGGCCTAACTCAACAACAATGGCTAGAATCGCTTCGTTCAACTTTTGGTAATGAAACACCATCAGAAAAGACTGTTTACAATTGGTTTACAGAATTCCGCCGTGCTCGTGCGTCCGTCAGTGATGAATTTCGTGAAGGTCGACCAAAATCGGTTGTTAATTCAAAAAACATCGATGCTGTGCGCAACACGATTGAAGAAGATCGACATGTGACTTATAGTAAGATTGAGGCATCCTGAGGCATATCGAAGACTGCAGTACATTCGATTTTGCATGAACATTTAGCCGTGAAAAAGATGTGTTCCCGATGGATTTCGCATAATTTGTGGGAAGCTCAAAAATAGGCTCGTGTTAATTGGTGTAAGGAATGCTCAAAAAATTAAACCGAAAAACTGCAAAATCCTTATACAACATCGTAATAAGTGTTGAAACTTGAATATATTCGTATGAACCGGAAACTAAGCAACAATCCACTGTTGGGTGTGCTAAGATGAACCGAATACCACAAAAGTTGTTCGTTTACGAAGCACTTCCAAGAAAATGATCGGTTGTTTCTTTTGTTGTAGTGGACATGTCGCAACCAATTCTTTAGAGGATCAAAAAACAGTTAACCCTGAATGGTATACAATAATTTGTTTGCCAGAAGTCATCGACGAAATCAGGAAAATCAACCGAAAGCGTCGCATCAGCCTTCAGCATGACAATGCCAGCTCTCACACAGCACGTCAAACATTTGATGATTTGAAGGAGCAATACATCGAATTAATGTCTAATTGCTCCTACCTGCTTCTTCCGGAATTCACTATTTTTTTCTACTCTTTCTTGTTCATCCAAGCATCTTGTTGAATATCCCACTTTTACTTTAAGATTTCTTCTTCCTCATTCTAGCCTCTTCTTGGACCTTATTTATTATTTTTTCTGTTGGTTGGCATTCCGTTGCTTTTTTCAGAAGTCTGTGGTTGATTATTCCCTGGACGTGCGTGGAGTTGTCGTTTTAAATTTCTTCGATGTCTTTTCCTGCATCCAGTTTATTGCGTATTCTTGTATTTCTGACTTCTTCTCTATGGAATATTTTTCTGATCTTCATTAGTCCATGGCCATTACTTTTAGTTGGTTTTTAGGTTATTCCAAACCCTTCCAAATTTCGAATCCATATGGTGCCACGTTTTGGATCATAATTGCATATACAGGGTGTCTCAGAAAGAATGGGCCAGTGTTTAGTCATAGATTCTTTAGGTTAAAATAAACCGACTAAACCTAATATACCCTAGGCAGAAAGTCCTTCCTTAAGAAGTTATAGGGCCTTAAAGTTCAATTTTTTATTTTTTCTTTTTATTGTAATTTCCACAAATCCAAAGATATTTCTTTCAAATTTGGTACACATACTTGTTGTTTATACTTTTTACGTACACTTGCATACCAAAGTATACTATTTAGGGCTTTTATAACGTTTTCGCTTTGTGTTTTTCCGCTTTGTTATATAGTCCTTGATTTCCTACCGTTGCTCCCAAATATTTGTACTTTTGATATGCCCATATAATTTCGCTTGGTTTTAAGGTTAAAGCGTCTTTTCCATATATTACACATAATATATTACTGATTTATTTTTTGTATTATATTTAGTATCCTCTATTTCTTGCCCAATAACAATCTGATGATCGGAAAATTGTAACATGTATAATGAAGTATCCACGTCCAGTGTTATTCTCATTCCCATACATTTTCTTTTCCGCAGATCAAGTGCTTTTTTATATATACCTTAAATAACGTCGGCTAAATGCAGTAACCAAATTATCAAATAATTTTATTTAGGTACACAATTCTCCTGCTACTTTTTTATATATAAAACATTGCTGAGAATTATCTCAATATCTGTCGAGGATAATATGGAAAGTGTGCGGCATGAGTATGCTATTGTGAAGTTACTTAGGAACACCAATAATGTTGGTGCAGCCAGTGGTATCATTTAGGAATTTCAGTTTTATTACAACTCACGCGAATTCGTATTTTTATTACCGAACTATTTTCCTGTAAACAATGTATTTAAGAATATAAGAACTGGTAGATGTAGCTAGTGACGTGCCATAGAGATTTCGTAAGGTTATTAAATCTTGGTAGTTCTACGTAATGTTTAATGTTCTTTTTCTAATTATTTTTAAAGCATAACTAACTTTTGTACTTCTTCTTTCGGGTAGTTGTAAAGATATATTAGCCAAAGATTCAATGTGCCCTCGCGAAAAAAAATTTTTTTTTAATTTACAATATAGAACGTAATTTTTAAATGCGCTAATTTTGCTGCAGTAATTCATTGACTGTAATTTTTTTTGTTTGAGGCGCTTGTTTTCTCTTTGTAGATTTCAAATTGTTAGATCAATTTTACTGCTTTTCAGAATCGCCCTCATCAAGCCGATTCGAGGTTATTAATTTTCTGCAATCAATTGATATCGATTGACAGCCTTTTTGTCCCACTGTTGGGCATCGGCCTCTTCTCTGCCCCGTATTTCTCCTCAGCGCTGAAGGTTTTTAGTATTAAGATCTCACGGTTGCAAACCGGATTGGGAAATTGTGTGTGGTGGGTTGCTGACAAGATTTTTATAAATCTGCATAGTAATGCTTAGGTTTTGAATCCAAGCCAAAATCGACGTTTTGCTCAGAAAGCGAGCGCTCTGCCAACTGAGCTACCGCCACATTTTTAAAGGGTGCTCTACCTATTGTAAGTATCATGCAAATATCGGAAATATGGTTGAAACTGCATAGTGATAGAAACAGGTACTGTTTTGTGCAGTCTTGTACATATATTTCTGTTCAAAATGAACTGACCAAATGCGACAATTTAGATTGGGTTGCTTCTTTTGTAGAAATTTGATGTAATTTGTTCCCCGGAAAATTACGAAAGTATTGAGTAAAATCGATAAAATGCTAATTATAAATAAGCTATAGGATTTGATATAATCTGAAAATGGATTCTCATGAAAACATAAGAAAAATAATGCACCATAGCGATTTTCTTCGTAGAATTGTAGCATCCATATCCCAAATGATGGCTACATTAATATCATAAAGTTTTACCAAACAGTTATAAATAAAATAGGTGAAAATGGTTATAACAACACGGTTGATGACCTGGGACACCAATTGCACCATGGTTTGGCGTCACAAACTTGTATAGCTGGTAGTGGGTACTTCCGCATCTACTCTATATCATCTTTGATATCTGTGTAGTATGTTTGTTTATAAAATACTTATCCGTTAAAATGTTGCCTTGCAGGGAAGTGTTTGAAATAGTTGCAAAATTGTTGATTAGTATCATTTTGCAGAAAATTTATAGTAAACAACTACTACTCTAATGAATACCAAATATTAAATTATTTTGATTTCTGTTTCACGTATTAAAAACTCTGAATAATAAGTCGATGGTCAATCAAATAAATTATTGAAAAATTGTTTCCTAAAGGTTGTGTGGGCGCCGAGCTCGGAACTGGACGTGTTATGAGTGCTCTCGGGCGGGCGGGAAAGCTCGGCGAGCCTTTCAAAAAACTGTTTTGCAGACTATCAAACTATGAAGATAAAGTGCGTGTGGGTGCGAATCTGGGAGGGAAGGGGTGGTATGCTATCAGCTGTACCTGATGATCAATCAAAGGTGACAGATTGCGATCGACGGGGAACAACGGGGCGGAGAAAAAATCAGTAAAAGATAAGTTGGGGGCTTGAATGGCCTTCTGTAGTATTGTAGCCTGAAAGAATTACAAAAATGAAATAAAGTTAAAATAGAAATTAAAACGGGGGAATATTGTAACAAGGGAAAGTAGATTGTAGCACAATCGGGTAGACATCTGCGGGGGCTTTTTGGACAGAAGGATCAAGAGTGGGAAGCAGGTACAGACCTTTTCAGGGATGGCATGCAAGCCGTCGTCCCAACTTAAAACTGAAATTCTAGGTTTCAAATCAACATTAATACTGATTTGACGTGACAGTAAAAAGGCCGACAGAACTTCCATTTAGCTTAAAAATAACAATTTTATTGTTAAAAACATTTTTAGGTATAAACATTTTGCATGTAAAAATGTTACTGGGATTTGTAAAGTTTTGATGTGCTGGGCGTCGGATATATACTTAATAAACGCAAATAATTTTTTGGCGCTATTGTGTCTACTGGAGTTGGAATTACGCCAGATAGGCAACATTCTTAGTTAGGGTGTACAATAATAATAGCGATGCTTGGAAAACCGCGTCCTAGATCTCGCTCTCTCAAATCAACAATAATGTTCAAGACTTGCAAAGACTTATCTTATACGTAACCATTACATTAAAAATGCCCATGCCAATTTGAATCACCCTTCATTTTCTAAATAAGAAAAATATTCAGGTTGTTAGCTTTTACCTGGATCATCCTGTAATTTCACAAAAATTAACTCTGATTTGACGATTTGCATAATAGAACACCTACGAGTATCAAACTTTGTAAAGAAGGAACCTATTATGTATTTATTTGGTAATGTAATCGATATTCACAAAAAGAGTTTGAAAAAAAGATCTTGAAAACTTCGTTTTTATAAAAGAAAATTTCTTTTAAAGTATTGATAAAAGCAGAAATTATATTAATACGTCTGACTTGAAAAGCATATTTTGCAAGATACTACCAGAAAACCTAAAAATGATCCTAGAATTTCAACAAAGCGTTTATGGGCAGTTTATATCAAAAAGGTTTTGATACACAGGTAATTTAAGAAATTCATTAATATAATTTGCATGGCGTTCCTGGAAAGACCACTGTAACGTTATACAGCAAGTTTTGGATTTAGAAAAAGAAAATATTTGCAACTGTATTTCTTGTAGCGACTACATTTTTAAACTTTCAAAAACGATGTAAACGGTTCTTTGTTTTACGGATGTAAGTAGACTGGAGTGTTTTTACAGACAAACACTGAAATATTTTAGTAATTTAGTAGAGCATGGCGAGGAATGCGATTGTATTAGAGATCAAAATTAGTAGGGAAGCTAGCAGTCCGACAATTCCGAGTAAAATATGCAAAATATGTAGCCGGTAAAGTCGCAATACAAAAAGGTGCAGATGTCGCAAGGTTGCGAGACCAAAAAGGTTTTACATAAATGTATTCTGTGTTTTCGCTCCGAACACCGAATATTGCCGGTTATTTCATATTTTCAGCGCAATTTACATTAAGATACCATGTTATTCGTGTTATGCATATTTATGCGAGATTAAAAATATAAATCCTTAACGCCTGACATTATAATTTACTGTAAGTGTCGCAGATAAAATGAGAAAAGGTAGAAATAACAGGAGTAAAAATTCACCTGGACTCTCTTAATTTACTGTCTATAAAATTTTCCGGAATTGTACTTCACACGTTGTTTGCACCCCGGTTACTTTACCTTTGTGTGAAAATTTTGAAGCAGTTTCGTCCGGACTATAAAGACAAGGATCGGACTGTAAAAAATTAGTTTACATTTTGTTTCGTTTTGTTTAAATTTACAATTTGGGCAATTTTTCACAATATCTTGGCAGGTAAAAATTCAGGAAGTTAAGTTGTTTCATTTTCTCGCTAATGTATACGCTAACGTAGTCGTAATTGCCTCATTAAAAAAATTGTAAATAAATCGTCAGTGGATTTTTGATAATGATAGTCACGCATACTTGTATTACGTATACGGAAATTTTTACGGGTGAATAAATCCTAGGAATTAGGTATACCAAATTTTAATGATAATTACGAATTCAGCGATGCTATCGAGGACAGCTGTACACAACCGGTAGAAATAAAAGGGAAATTTGAAACACATTTAGGTTATCAAATACATAATCACGAGTTTTGTTCAAATTGTTCAGTTATCAGTCAATATCTCGAGTACTTTTGTTAAGAAATGGGCATAAACGACGTCGGTTTCTGTTCGTGCCTGCGTTTCCAAACATTTGCGTTGTCAGTAGTCAGTAGCTACAGACTTAAATTCCGCTCTAACCGACCCACAACGTTCCCTCGAGATCGTCTTTCAATCTGCCGCCCTGAATACGTAACTAGACTCAATAAACTTCGTTTCTAAAGATAAATTTATTCTGATGTATGTTCCTCGTATCGAGCAGTACCAAATCATAACTTTATTCTGCAAATAAAGCTCATAACTACGAGGAAAGAAAGGACGGAGCACGAAATTCAAACATTCAAACGAGCTTCGTTACGAGAGTTTTGATGAGACTGGTACGGACGGAAACATCCTTATGACGCAGTTACTTTTGCTGGTGCCTTTACCAATTCACCATGAAAAAAGTTGCTTAAGGGAACTCGGGAATTCACTTAATGCGACCCTGGAATACAGAGCCCCTTCTGTTGATGCATGTGTCGGCGCTGCAACTTTTCGATTGATTCGTCCCCTGTAGGTTTGGGAATTTTCCAGTGCTTAAATCGGAAACGGCTTGAAGTGCATGTTATCATTCATATCTGGCAATGTAAAACGGACATAAAGCAAAAAGACATCCTCCCTCCCACTGCTCAGTTTTACAAGCAAATTCAATTTACGTGAGCGATCGTTTCATACCTATTCCTTTTTGTATCGCGTTGGGTTTCCAAAATCCCCTTGGCGTTTTCCACGTTCGTACCCATCAATTATTAATCCTATGTTTTCGCTTTCTTTTAAATAAATATTGGTATTAGTTGGTTCTTGCCAAATGTACAAACAGAAGCCCCAATAGAGGCTTTTGTATGATTGTTATGTTTGATAACAAACATTTGTGTTTGGTTTTCGCTGTGTATTTGTCTGACGGGTTCGGCGCGCCTTCGCTATATGTGAAGGTTACTGAAACTAGTTTTTCCCAATTTCCTCAAAATTCGACTCGGAATAATGCAGGGATCATAATAACACTTGTACTTCTCTCTTATACGGATTTACGTTTTTATGCTGGAACGTTTATTTTTTTGCTGTGCTATCTACGTCGATTCCAGGCAGAACACTAACTTATCCATCTTTTATAAATCTTTGTCATTTAGCCCAGAGTGTTTCATTTGAAATACCAATCTTGAGATTTCAATCGATATTCTGACTATTATTACTACCATCGACTTTGCATAAACGTACTGTGAAACTATTTTACTTCAGGCAAATGTGTTCACGAAAGTGCAACGTTTATTAAGTATCCGAAGACGTTTTAATATCGTTACACAACATACGCGATTAACCAATGTTATTTTAATACAATTTAGGTACAACCACGTCTAGGTCTTTGCAAGTAATTTTTCTACGTGAGGATTTCACTTATAATAGAAGATGACTGATCGATGTCAATTTGGTGTTTAGGAGTTAAGTAAAGTGTTATAGACAAACATAAATTTATTTATCTACATTCGCTTCGACATCATAATCAAACATTTTTCGATTTACATTTATTCAGCATAACACGTTTGGTTGTAAAAATATTATATTGGCGTTTGATAGTTATTGAAACAAATTTTTCAGTGGTGTAGACACTTTTGGGGGTAGACATATTATATTTCCTGACAGCTAGATATGAACTGTATTTCATGTTCAGTGTAAGTTGTAGGCAATATGAAGTTACGAAGCAGTCCTATGTTTCAAGGGATTACATTTGCCATCTACAAGATCAATAAAACTTGATGATAGTTTAAGAAAATCAAACCGCATGTCTCCAAAGATCGCCATCAATGGAAAAATTACTACAATGACAGCTATATATGAACTGTATTTCATGTTCAGTGTAAGTTGCAGGCAATATGAAGCTAGGAAGCAGATCTATATTTCAAGGGGTTTATATTTGCCATCTACAAGATCAATAAAATTTGATGATAGTTTAAGAAAATCAAACCGCATGTCTCCAAAGATCGCCATCAATGGAAAAATTACTACAATGACAGCTAGATATGAACTGTACTTCATGTTCAGTGTAAGTTGCAGGCTATATGAAGCTAGGAAGCAGATCTGTGTTTCAGGGGATTATATTTGCCATCTACAAGATCAATAAAACGTGAGGATAGTTTAAGAAAATCAAACCGCCTGTCTCCAAAGATCTTCATCAATGGAAAAATTACTACAATGACAGCCAGATATGAACTGTACTTCATGTTCAGTATAAGTTGCAGGCAATATGAAGCTAGGAAGCAGACCTATGTTTCAGGGGATTATATTTGCTATGTGCAAGATCAATAAAACTTGATAGTAGTTTAAAAAAATCAAACCGCATGTCTTCAAAGATCGCCATCAATGGAAAAATTACTACAATGACAGCTAGATATGAACTGTATTTTATGTTCAGTGCAAGTTGCAGGCAGTATGAAGCAGACCTATGTTTCAAGGGATTATATTTGCCATCTACAAGATCAATAAAACTTGATGATAGTTTAAGAAAATCAAACCGCCTGTCTCTAAAAGATCTTCATCAATGGAAAAATTACTACAATGACAGCTAGATATGAACTGTACTTCATGTTCAGTGTAAGTTACAGGCAATATGAAGCTAGGAAGCAGACCTGTGTTTCAGGGGATTATATTTGCCATCTACAAGATCAATAAAACGTGATGATAGTTTAAGAAAATCAAACCGCCTGTCTCCAAAGATCTTCATCAATGGAAAAATTACTACAATGACAGCTAGATATGAACTGTACTTCATGTTCGGTGTAAGTTGCAGGCAATATGAAGCTAGGAAGCAGACCTGTGTTTCAAGGGATTATATTTGCCATCTACAAGATTAATAAGACTTGATGATAGTTTAAGAAAATCAAACCGCCTGTCTCCAAAGATCTTCATCAATGGAAAAATTACTACAGTGATAGCTAGAGATAGGAACTGTATTTCATGTCCTGTGTAAGTTGCAGGTAATAGGAAGCAGACCTATGTTTCAAGGGATTATATTTGCTATCTACAAGATCAATATAACCTGATGATGGTTTAAGAAAATCAAACCGCCTGTCTCCCAAAAATCTTCATCAACGGAAAAATCACTACAATGATGTTCAAAGACCAATAAAATATTTTTCAAATTACAGGCGTTATTCTAAGTGAATGAAAATGCATTTTCTGTAGACTTTACTTCTGGTATTATTGGTTCAGAAGTAACATTTTTTTATTTGTAATGTAAATGTTGGTGAAATAGTATTTGCAAGATGTAGTCTTGCGTAAGAGGTGTCTGGTATTAAAACCAGCAATCAACATTTTTTTATTTTTCCACCCAGCGCCATGTTATTTGCCGATTTATTCCGCCTTCAGGTTTCAAAACGTCTCCAAAATGCAAACCAAATACAATTTTTGGCTGTTTTCTAGCAGTTATAGTTGAATAAAAAAAGGAAAACAGGGGTAACAATATCGAAACCAAAAATGACAGTAAGATAAGCTATTTTCAGACTGTAGTAGAAATCAAAACTAACAATGTCCAGTTGATTTCAAAGACAGCTAAATTAGCTGTAATCAGTCTCAAAACCAACTACACAGTGCACGCCGCTTAATCTAATCAATCGGGACTCGAAGTTTTTGATAATAATACCTGTTTGACAATAATAAACGGTGAAACCATCCTTCTGTTGGAACAAAATGTTGTGTCCTTTTTTCGTTCTTCCACTTTCAAACTCAACCAGGGGTCATTTACACGTGCATCTATGTATTCACAGACATTAACGCACCCTGAGTATCAATGCAGAATCCACTTGATCATCTTTCCCAGTGCTATTTTTTTTTATAGTTTATATTGCCTTTTTTTTGCAGCGACTTCTATTTCAGACGTTTTTTATTTATTTCTGCACAAAACTGGTTGCGAAATGTTTAATTGTCCTGCGGCATTCCCCTGGAGTATTGTCATCACCAGCGGTTAGAATAGAATTGAGTTAGCTGCTGCCAACCAACCTGCAGACTGTTAACTTACGAAAGAGAGAGAAACCGTTTAAAACTTAACTACATTACTTTACTGACAACAGTGTAATTTCTTTTAGAGTTCTTATCGAACAAAGAAGAAAGTATGCAAACAAGGATCCTGCTGATGGATGAAAACAATACTTAGAAAAAAATTGATAATATAAACCGAGGTCATGATTGCTTGGAAACACCCTGTATCTATACGTCGCACTGTAGTTTAACCAGCCGGAGCTCGTTCATATGAGACATATAAAGTGATTTGTTGCCGTTAGTACCCAGCGGTAGAAGCTTTTGTCAGCCGTTCATTAAATTATGGTATACCCTTTGAAGAAACCATACTCGCCCCATCTTGTTGGAATGCATTTAATGTAAACCGGCTACTCTACCGAATTGATGTATCATGTGTTTCAGAAAATAACAGTGAAAATGATAATAATTCTGGTTTGTAAACACAACACACCGTACAGAGTTACATATTGTGAAAGCTGCATTATAACGAAAACACGAACTTTAAAAAATTATAACGGAAAATAAGGACGCGGTAGTATAAAAAATTAAGCATTTTTAATTATTGCAGATTACACGTTTCCATAGAAGCACACCGGGATATGATGTAAAACTGTCAAATTTGCAATTCATGTTTAGTACTGTTTTATTCGAATAACTAATATGATTGAATTGACGTCAACATTGGTTCTGAGTATAGAATCTCTGGCTGGTTATTGGTATACAACATGCAATTGTTGTTTTTTATTGGGTACCTAACCTTTTTTATATACTAACGATTTTTGTGATGAATGTGCTTTTCAGAATATATATTTAATTATATACCTGGGGTTACATACAAAAAAGCAATGTTAATGTCATATTGGGATATTTCCGGAAATACTTTATAGCGCGTTGTACAGGGTGTCTCAGAAAGAATGGGCCAGCGTTTAATCATAGATTCTTTAGGTAAAAATAAACCGATTAAACCTAATATACCTTAGGCAGAAAGTCCTTCCTTAAGAAGTTATAGGGCCTTAAAGTTCAATTTTTTATTTTTTCTTTTTACTGTAATTTCCACAAATCTCACGATATTTCTTTCAAATTTGGTACACTTACTTACTATTACGCAATACAGTGACAGAATTATTTTCATTGACCAGACTTGACCGTAAGAGGCACTTAACCTACTACTGAAATTTTATATTAGCTCTAACTTTGTTATTAGTAGAAAATTTTAAAATTTTAGGTTATTTTCTGAAAGAGGATTAAAAATTACAAAAATAAGGTACTCTTAGTTCATACACGTAAAGGCAACCGTTTGCCTTAAATTGCTTGTCCAAGTTTTGGGTTGTCGTAACGACGTGCAATTATTAGGTGGCCATGATCACAAAAACAATGGGTAGTGCTTGTAACCTACAGTAAAGAACAATGCTAAGTCAACTAAATACTTTGGTGTCATAGAAATTGTATTTTTAATTTATGTTTTGTTTACGAAAATGCGTCGCCATAACGAATGTCGATGCATTTTCGTAAACACAAAACAGAACTTAAAAATACAATTTCTATAACACCAAAGTATTTAATTGACTTAGCATTGTTCTTTACTGTAGGTTACAAGCACTACTCATTGTTTTTGTGATCATGGCCACCTAATAATTGCACGTCGTTACGACAACCCAAAACTTGGACAAGCATTTTAAGGCAAACGGTTGCCTTTACGTGTATGAACTAAGAGTACCTTATTTTTGTAATTTTTAATCCTCTTTCAGAAAATAACCTAAAATTTTAAAATTTTCTACTAATAACAAAGTTAGAGCTAATATAAAATTTCAGTAGTAGGTTAAGTGCCTCTTACGGTCAAGTCTGGTCAATGAAAATAATTCTGTCACTGTATTGCATAATAGTAAGTACGTGTACCAAATTTGAAAGAAATATCTTGAGATTTGTGGAAATTACAACAAAAAGAAAAAATAAAAAATTGAACTTTAAGGACCTATAACTTCTTAAGGAAGGACTTTCTGCCTAAGGTACATTAGGTTTAATCGGTTTATTTTTACCTAAAGAATCTATGATTAAACGCTGGCCCATTCTTTCTGAGACACCCTGTATATCAATTCTGTACAAAATATGATTCAAACTATAATTGCGAAATAAAGATCTACAGTAGGCAAATAAGACAGAAAGCTATAAAATTTGTTTTTGTTAATTCGTTCTCTTAAAATAAAGAGGATGAATCTTTTTAGATGAATTAGCCTGATATATTTGGACAGATTATAATGGGCACATTCGCCTATCTATACAAAAGCATATATATTGTGCTTCCCGAAAGTAACTAATAAATTCTATAAAATCGTTGATAACAATATTTCAAAAAAATGCTCGGACACATTGATTTCTATGTTTAAATTATCATTTAGAGGTGTAATTTTCAACCATCCCTCAACCTCTAAGCGCTAGCAACTCCAACTTTAAAAATTCAAAAAGCAAACTACCCCTTCTGATAGCTTTTTTATGATGAATACAATAAACAGTTTTATAAAATCGGTTGATAAATAACGGAGATATTTACCAAAATGTATTCACATGAAAGTGCCAATATTCGAGCAGGCGTTGATACGGCTCTAGCAATGAGTGGAAAAAACAATTAAAATTGTTAATAATCGAGTGTATTGGTATTGTATTTCTTAATTTCTCAAAACCCATCGCAATTTTTACAGGACGTACTGAGAACGACAAACTTGAATTTTTCAATCATTTACATCAAAACTGAAATTATAGCCATATCCCTTAGTTAGAAAGAAAAAAAAACATATTTGGAAGGTCGATTTTCCTCCAAAATTACATGTTGGTTGACAGTTGTCGAACATAATACACAAATCTCATATCTTATTGTTTTCCACGTGAAAAATTCACAGTCAAGTTTGAAAAATACCTCTAATACTTTTATACAATTATTACGACAACGATCAAGCAAAACGAAACAGAATTCAAAAGCTAGACACCAGAGCAACTCAAACAAAATCAACAGAGATGATAAACAGTAACTGAATATGACCTGTACTTGGTTTTAACAACTTATTTTTCAGGTTTAAAGCATAAAATAGCTTTAGGTTTTTTTTGTCTAAAATAAAATATGAATTAATGCCATATTAGAGGGAAATCCTAAAATCAAACTCGAGTAAATATAATTTAAATAAATACTAAACTATATTTTACCCAAAATTACCCTCTCAAGTAAATGACTAATAGCAACAATGCCAGAATAAGCCAATTCACAATAACCAGGTAGGTGGGACTATGTTGCAGGAGCCCACTTTGTCTGCGAAACGTTCGCCTTATCAATGGGAACAGGCTCGAACATACTGGAAATTGATTGTTATCGGTGCTATTTTTCCAAATTATTTTAAATCATGTTTTTCATATTTGAAAGTCATTTTGGGCAGCTTATATCAATTTTTAGATTAAATAAGGAATGTTATTATGACGCGACAAACAGAAGTTGGTAGACGAATGGTTATAGTCTCCTCATAGCAAGCGAAAAGCATTAGTTTATAATCCTAAATGGGGACTTGATCCGGCCCTGCGTTGGAATTGACATAATGCAAATCTTCCGGGAAATGGGCCAGCGAGAACTTGCTTTTCTGCTCGCACATAAGTTTGAGTCTGAAAAGTGTATAATAATTTATCTCCAATACCAGAGGATTTAAGAATTCACTTTCGGCACTTTTTACTGCAGTCTACAAAAACATAATTCAAAATTATATTTACAAAAGTTTTAACTGACATAACATATCAAATAAAACAAAATTAAGTACGAACATCAATTGATGAAAAAAGTTTATAATGAACAGTTAAAATATCAAATTTAAACAGGAAGAGAATTTTTCGATGTAACCTAGCGAATTATGGAATTTGAGTTTTTACATTGTATCGCAGAAAATTAGCTCGTAGAGGTAAATAGAGCCGGAAGCCCACCGTTGTTTTTTATTTTTGTTGGTTGATGATTAACCATTCGTAGTTTCTAGTTGTTTCAAAATTTTAAACAATACGGCTAAATGTCCAGTATAGAAAATAATTGGTTATTTTCGATATGGGAACTGGACATTTTTAAAACCTTGGCGACATCAATAATTAATAGCACAATTATGTTGTATTTATCAAAAAAAAACCTTAAGAAGGCTATTGGTTGCAGTTACTCGAAACGTATTCTTTCGTAGCTGAGAGGCGACTAACTAGCATGCATGTGCTGATCAATTCGTCGGAAATTGTAACCCTGCTAAGTGCGTGCGATAAACCTTCGGAAAATATCAAACATCACGAGGCGTTAACATTCAAATACAAAAGCGCAAGAATCAGACGAACGTCACAACATTTATATTTAAAAAATCATTTATTATTACATTTTTGATTACAAAACTGGCTTCGTTTCTGAATTTATGATTACTAAAACAAAGAAATTCACCGCATAATACAAATTCTGTATATTTATTTTTGAAAGTTTAAATTTCTATGCAATGTTTTCGAAAGTTAAGTGTCCTTACTATATAAATGCCCTGTATACGATTTATTAAATGTTATGAATTCAATTCTAAAAAACCTAATTTTATTAGGATAATTTGCGCCCACCTAGAAGGATCTACTGCACGTATGTTAATCAGAAGCTTTATTCTGAGGTTATTGATTTTGAAACTACCCTAACTAGTTAACTTGAAGATAAGTATGGGCTACGGCTTATCAGTCTATAGCAAAGCGAAACTTAGAGCTATTGCTGCTTTTTGTTTAGTGTGTTTCTGTATGCAGGGTTTTTGAGTAGCTGAAGTATTTACAGTATCCCAGATATGTTCCTATTTTACATTGTTTTGGCTAAGAAAGTAAACTGTGTAAATTGTTACCAACCAGTAGATATTACGTTGTTTAATAAAGCACGAACAAGTTGTACCTCTGTACCTATAAAATAATGCAAAAATCCGTAGAAATATTTATAGATTCAAGTTGCGAGGATGCTTCATCAATTATTGTGCCTAACATAGAAGGCATTGACCGACAAATGATTAATTTTTTCCTAGAAACGTTACTATTAGTTGGAGGTTCTTATCTTCTTGTTTATAGAAGTTATACATTTAATGTTACTATGGTGCTGGTGTTTTCTTGAAATGGAACAATTCGGGACAAGGGCTTTGATAAAATACCTTTTTAAGAAGGGTTTATCACCGCAGGAAATTTATAATGACATAGCCTGAGTTTTGGGAAATTCTACAACGTCATATCAAGTCATTAAGAATTGGTATCGGGATTTCAAATTGGTCGTGTTCAACATGCACCAGGTGCTAGACCACCAAAAACTGTTGTCACTCAAGCAAATATTGATTTAGTCCCTGATGTGGTACTGAATGGTCAAATATATAGCTGAGGTGTGGCTTTTCCGTTCGAGGCGTTGAGAAAATGTTCCACAAGGAAATTTTTAAGCGCGATGGATTCCGAAAGTGTTTACATGTGATCAGAAGCGGACCAGGTTTCACTGCTGCGAGCAATTCGGGGTTAAGAGACATGAATTTGGATGGTTTTTTGGAAGGATTTGTAACTGTAGATGAAACCAGGGTTCATCACTTCGTTCTAGAGCCAAAACGGCAAAGTATGGAATGGCGATAGTATGGTTCCCCGTCCACACGAAAGTTTCGTGTAACTTTTCGGCCGGGAAAATAATGGCAACCGTGTTTTGAGATTGTGAAGGAGTTCCTCTTGTTGATTATTTACCACGTGGTCACATTATAACGGGAGACACAAAACCTATACCAAAAGTTCGTAAGGCTGTAGAGCAAAAAAGAGGTAGAAAATTGAAACGCGGCGTCCTGTTCCGCCAAGACAACACTCTCGCTCACAATAGGTGTGTGTCTATGGCTGCTATTCACAATACTGGATTTGAAATTTTACGACAACCGCCATATTCGCCAGATCTGGCCCCCAGTTTCATCTGTTCGCCAAATTAAAAGAACATATTCGGGGAACTCATTTTTCTGATGATGAACAGAAGAGAAATGTTTTTCTAAAGGTGTTCAAGCTCTGCATCTTCGTTATACTAGGTCTGTTAAACTTCTAGGGGATTATGTTGTTGAGAATTAGAGTTGTTACAAATATCTAGTCATTTGCGTCTATATTAGGGACAATAAATGATGGAACAACCTCGTATATCGTTGTAATAGCGAAGTAATTTTAATATTTAAGATTGTGAGCAGAATTTCCTCTGGATGAGGCAAATTTTATTTATTAATAACGTGGGGTTAAATTATGTCGGGAAAGCTTATCTATTTATGGAATTTCGTAAATTTTTACTTAATTTTATAATTACTTACTGTTATTATACGATACTAATAATAGTTTATAACAACAGTATTTTATACGTTCTTGGTCAACGTATTTTAAATATATGAAAATATAATTTCCCTTCCATTTTTATATGATTTTTCCGTTGGGAAACCCGAATTTATCTCTATATTCAATATTAACCTGATATACAATAAGTTGCTACCTTTTGTATGTGGCGTTATTGGAATACGCTTTACATAATAATTTTATTACATTACTGATTGAGTAGTTACGTAGACGGCTCTGATCAAGAAATTGCTTATTATTGTACCGCCATCGATATAAATCTATAAATAAGTTATGGGGTTGTAATCAATTATTCCTGAAGGCTCAATAGCTACTTCAACATAACACAAATTTAAGGGCACCTTATTAAGCCGCAAGAACCTCGTTTCGATTATTTATCAAAACGTGGGTATCTAAAATAAACTACATTTATTTGTCGTGCTTGATTAGCAACTTCCTATCGACCACCAATCCACTTTCATCAAAGTTTCCAGACTGTTATAACGAGGTTAAATAAAAACTTGAGAATTTATTTTAAGAATATTTAAACTGCTACCAAGCGCAGCTTTTTTGTTGGAGACTTTTAAAGGCTTTTTTAGGTAAAACTTTGATGCGGGGAAAAGAATTATAATTAATTCTTTGGAACCCGTTTGCGGGTAATTATATACCATTGTCCTTTAGCTGTAGTTTTATTTCTAGTGTTTGTGTGGAACTTGGACAATGAGGTTTGTTAGCAGAATTTTTCGTTAATACTATTAGAACTTTTTACCCAAGACAGTCTCGCATTTGTAAGATTTTGTGCTTTTTTGTGGATTTAAAGTTTGTTCTTAATTAATTCTTAAATTGTAATTAGATGCTGTTTGGGATGTTGTTACGTTAATGGTGGCTGTATAGTTTGCCTTAATTTTTTTGTTCTAATTACTAGGGCTGTTTTTGCTAATATAAATATCAAACAATTTAATTAAAACCTGCCTTTAAGCATTCTGGAAATATTTTGTTTGCTTAGTGTTTTTGTATTTCATTGGCTCAGAATATTATTAAATATTTTTAGGTTGTATCACAGTTAAATAAACTTGCCCCGTAGAAATTCTTTTAACGAAAATTTAACAGTTTTCATAAGCATCTGCTCACGGTGCGATAAAAACATTTGTATTTTATTTTTGTTTTTGATGACGGGAAGTGAAGCTAACTTTTCTCTGTCATGCTCTTTATCTAATTTAATGTGTTTGTTTCATCTGTTTCTTTGCTTCTTTTCCCAAAATTTAATTAGAGATACTTTCAGTAATTTTCGGCTCTCACGGATGCGTTACTATTTTCGTGTTTTGTAATTTCTTTGTGGTCTTGCGTCTCTGTTTAGTACACTTCCAGCAATTAAAATGAAAAATATTTACAATTTTGTTTAAACAAGCACGCATAGTTATTTTTCCCAGGGTAACGTAATAAAAATATTTTCTGGATTATAAGTTTTATGAAGCTAGTAACTGCCTGGAATTTTTTCTAGTTTCGCAAAAACTAAAGCGGTGTGTACTACGGTTTTCTTGTATCCCCCGGGTTGTGTTTATTTTATGCTTGAGAGTACGCCGAGCTTTATAATAAAACTTTTTCATGAATATCTAACAAAAGTTGTAGGTAATCTACAAATTGTTTAATTTATGTGGACGTGGAGTTAGTTAAGCGAGTCGCTTTGTCCCTTGCGATGCTGGTTTCATTAATTAATGGACCGCTCCTAAACTCTGGAGTATGAGCGCTTAATTGTTGGCACCGTGACGGTGCCACTCAAATATCGTCGTAAAGTTTTTAAAAGTTTCCCCAAGTTTACAAAATACGGTGTGAAAATGTGTCACAGGTTAGGACGTGAGTTGTGCTAAGGCAAAATAAACAACCACTTTAAATGTTTTACCTTTTCACTCATTTTCGCGCCCTTTATTTCTGTTTCAGGAACTCGGGGAGCGCACGAGAAGGAAATTGTCAAGCGCCAGAGTTAATCCATTAAAAAATCGAATTCTCGAATAAATTTCATTATACATCAGTTTCTGTACCTAATTAAACAGCCTGTCACTGTGAAATTAACCTGTCAGTTCTGTGCGACGCTTGCATCATCGCCGATGGTGCTGCTGTTCATTACTGAAATGAAAAACTGTCGCCAAACGACGAAATAATCACTTTCGTGTTTGATACGTTCGCGCTAAAGTAACGAAGTTGCACAACACCTTTCAGAGGCGCAAAAAAATACTGATTGTGTCGAATCCCAGTTGCATTATCCAAATCTGAAGCAAGTTCTTACAAATAATCTCCTTTCTTTATGCCTAGGTTAGGTAGGCTATCTGCAGTTTCGCTTCGCTGGTTTGTGACGTCACCAATGAACCGTGAAGCTGTCACAAGGATCCAGGCGGCTGACGTTCCGTATCTAATTTATTTATAGTAAAAATCAAAGTATAACAATCGATGCTGTTTTTTGTTTACCGGAACTCTGAGCCTTGTTTAGAGGTGTCTACTTCCGAATACTTGTTATCAGTTCGAGGAACGCGCGCTATTTTTAACGAACACGTCAGAGAAAAGCTGCCGTTGTTTTCTGAAACGGCTTTGTTGTTTCTTTATTTCTTTACCCTTAATCTCCGACCGGATGTATTTCTTATACACACCGCCATTCGATTATATTAATTAAATTGATTAATAGGTATTGCAGATTGCTGTGCAGCTTTTTAGTTCTAATAATAGGCTTCGCCAGCCTTACTTATTCTTAGAATTAATTGCGAACGATTTTATCCTGGAAAACTCCTGGCTTTGATTCAAACATTTCTTGATTGCTTCCTTCATACCTACTGAATTTAGATCAGACACCCGTGTAATTTTGCAGTAATACTGGGACTGCTATGCCATTAGAATACTTTTGCAGCAAGAGTTTACTTTTCATATTGTATGTTAAAACGAATTTCAAAAATGTTTACGGCAGTCGCAGAAGTGACATGATTTTGTTACTGTAATATTCTTGGGAATATGCCAACCATTTCAATTTTACTAAAAAGCCAATTCTATTACATACCCAAAATACAAGTTTGATATGCCACGGAAGTGTGTGAAAGTCAGGAATTGAGAATCGAAGACGGCCTTATACTGTCGAAAACTAAAGCAATCGATTAAATTGAATATTCCCAATTAACTTATTACAGCAGACGCTCGATAACGTAAACACCCGATACCGGAAACATCGCGCTAATATGAACACAAAATTCTTACTATGGGATGAAATAAAACGCCCGATAACGTAAACAACCTGTAGGGTGGGTGCACCGGTTATAGCCACCTTAACAGAATTTTTGAATTGCATGTGCCATAAAAGATTTGCTATTAAGATTTCTTTTGTGTGTAAGTTGTGTGAGATACATAATAAGTTTTTAACCTCTTCTGAATGCTAAAAAGAGACGACATATATTCCCGCAAAGCAAAATTTCACTGAAATATCACAGATGTCGATTTTGCCAATTACAGCCAGTTAAGCTCTACATATAGCCATGGGTTTGTACCAAATATAGCCACTGGCAACCTGTACATTATGTAGGTATTTATGCAGATTATAATGCATAAATTCTGTCTCTTGGGTTGGATAAGGAGATATTTCAATTTTGACAAAAGAAACTTTCCATTTGAAAATTAGTGTGAATTTATTATTGTAAGTAATTTAAGTGACAACGAATAATAATAACATAATTCAACCTAATAAACAGATTAAACAATACAAAATGATAGCTAGGTATTTATAGCTACATAGCATAACACACTAAGATTATTATACTTATAGTACCTATGTGTAATATTTATTTAACCCTTAAAGGATGGACTTTTGTTTTTAATAAAAAACTGAACAATTTTTAGTGATTCGTGGTTTATTTTGAACAAGTATTATTGTTATAGTAACAAATGAGAGAATATAAGTTTTTTTTTACAAAAAAAGAAGTTTGCCATGTGGCAACCGTAGTCCTTCCTACTACCTAGATTATAACAAAATACAAAAATTACTAAATATGAAGAAAAAAACGTATAATTATACAATATCGTAAAGTTAACTAAAGATATTTTATAAAAAAAAGATACACTACACACTAAATCTATAAGAATATAAACTATAATTTATTTTGTGTGAAGTTGCACATTGCACGTTATGCATAAACCAACGTTGCATTTTGAGCACATAGTTCTTACAATAGAATTGCATGTTTTATTGACCCATTTCCTTTTTTTTATTATCTGGAGTAGATATCAAAAAATGTCCCACATGATCATATCTAATATCATCACTAACACTACTATTCGTACTGGATGATAAACTAAGACTTAAAGTTCTAGGTGGATCTCGAAACTTAGTAGAACATACTTTTACAATATCACGTCTAAATTGTAACTGCGTGCAGTTGTGACCAGACTGCTTATAAACAACCCATGCATTTTGTATTGTTATATCAACAAGCCAAGAAAAATGCACCACCACCATTTCTTACCCCTTATACTTATTCTTTTTTTTTTTAAGAATCGTGGAGATTCCCATCCCACCCAGCTTACCCCGGCTCAGCACATTTCGTGCTATTCACAGGTCTAACATGCCCCACTCTTGAAAAACCCCATGCCCCAGACACCACAAACACCCTGGGAAAGTGCAGTGCTCAGGATTCGAACCTGAGCGACTTTGGTAGAATAACTGCGAAGCCAAGCGCTGCGGCCATTACTCTACCGCGGTCCCCATACTTATTCTATACCTAGCTACATTTTCGTGCATGAGATCTGTGTCACCTATTGCTAAATTGTATTTACCGATAGCATGTGGTCTAGGAATTAAAATATTTTTCTTCTCTTTTTTGGAAAACCTTTTTACTTTCTGTAGCGGCAAAATTCTGTAACTTGTTGATCCAACTGTGACGACATTATTGTCAGCCCAACGAACCACAATTATTCCATTTTCTTTGTCAAGAGCAGAGTCATGTTCACCTCAATGTACTTTTTCATCTGTGTTTTTCTTTTCAGAGGACAGTTTCTTGGGATCCGATTTTCCCTTATTGTTCCAGTTCCGTCATAACCTTCATCTTTTAAATATTTTAGTAAAGACCTGAAGCTCGGCTGGAGTTCGTAATTGGCTTGCTGGCAAGTTATCTACCATACCGCCATTATCTTCATCGACAGAATCTTCATCTGTCATTTCATTTGTGTCTGGTGGTTCAATGTATATATTCTCTACATCTAAGTCGTCTGCGTACGCTATTTGTAAAGCCTCTTCAAGAGTCAATCCTCCTCTAAAATAAAATGAAAATATTCGATGATCGGTACTGAGAGAGACTCTGGTTGCCATATGGCAACTACATTTTTTTACACCCTAAAAAATGCACACACTAACAGAAAAAGACAAACTAATGCAGCACTTTCAAAATCTAGTCTAGTTTTAAATATAAAATCATATATTACACAAAAAATAATTTATATTTGGTATCATAAAGCTACTTACACTAGTTTGATGTCCATTTTCTTGCACCAAAAATAATAACCAAGTATAAACAACGATGCTAGCCAAAGAAGCACTAACTTGCAACTGAACTTTCAGTACTATGTTAAAATATACTTATTTTACTATGCAGAACAGCATATGCTATCTGCTAATTGGTAGCTGAACCGGCTGAAATAATTATTTAGAACACTGCTTACAATGATTCCCATATGGCAACCATAGTCTTTTAAGGGTTAAGTGAGTGAACAGCAAACACTCCACGTGAGTTTATCAAAATTGGAGCTGGTATGACTTCAATTATATCTTTGGTATCGTACAACGTAACGTCAGGTTTTTTGGGCCATTTCCAGCGCGGACCACTTTTTTCCATTGCCTGACATTTTGCATTTTCCATGTCAATTTGTAATACCTTAGCGGGATATAATAAGTCGTCATATCGCACAATAACGAACAAACCAATTTTCATTTCCGTAGAAATATTTTGTATGTTCTCGATATTATCTGACCCTTTGGTGCATGTTTGGTTTCCGTTTCGCTTTCAACATTTTCGACCATCGCGACTTCTTTTTTCCCGGTATTTTTCTTCTTGATTTTTTCCGACCTTTTTAATTTATTCTCTTCTCGAATTCGTTTCTTTTCTTGCTTAATTTCTTCATTCCTTAGAAGTTCCCGTTGTTAAGTCTCTGCAATTTCTAACCATTTATCGGAAGTTAAAACAGAAGGCAAATTATCCACTTTCCGTCTTTTGTTTGTAGGCTTTGGGTTCGGATAGTGCAAAACGTCTTGCAAAACTGTAGTAAGATTTTCACCATAGTCAGAAAATGTTACAGTTGTTTTTCCCTTATTTATTGCATTATTATCTTTTGCTCGCCTTTCTTTTACAACGATATTTTGTAAAACATTTATGACCTTATTTTCTGTTTCCATATTCGTTTCATCTGGTACCGTAGTTATTTCATTCAGATCATTTTTTTCGTTCTGCACACTAAGTTTAAGCTTCGCTTCGAATTTATTTGTCTTCATGTTTTCTATCTCACTTATATCTTTTTGTCCCTCTAATCCGGCAAGTTCTGTATTGTCTGGGCCTTCTTTGACATCAACTTCATTTACTGCAGGTCTCTCGTATCCTTGATGAACTTCTGCTATAACAGTAATTTTATTCCCCTCGTGATTTTCCGTTTTGTTTGTTTTCTATGGCATCATTCCATTCGGGAAACATAAAACTAATTTAATCTCTATTGAAATCAATATCTGGAAATTCTATGTCTTCATGTACTACAAATTGTTCTAAGTTCATATTTGTTATATTTTGTGGCACTTTATTTTCTTCTGTTATATGAAAAGAGTCTTTAATGCTCTTCCACATTTATATAATTCTAAATAACTCACATCTCCCTCCCAAAGGTTTTTACCTTCATATGTGTTTTTAAATAAATCTAGAACTGTGGTTTTCTTAACTTGATTTTCTATTAAGTGCAGAAGGACTGTTTGGTTCTGGAACATTTCTGATGGTTCGTCTGTTTTACTAACCATTTGATTATCTACTGATTTTATGTTTACGCATCTGTTGTAATTCACTCCATCTGGGTCAAAAAGGTACAGACCAATGGTTCTAAACCCGGATATAATGGAGCCTTTAAAACTTTCCGTTTCGAGGTAGGGATGAAAAATATTTGCAAAATATTCGAAAAAGTTATGACTTTGCATCCATCCAGAGTCGCTTTTTCTAATACCCCAGTGTTTTGGCGCAGCATCAATGACAGTTTTTGGTATACGATCATACTTGAATACTGTTAGTGGAGGAGCCAATTCGCCCAAAGCATTAACTGTTATCAATGTTGTGACATTGTCTTTTTCGGAAGTAGTTCCCTTTGGTGACAGAAACAATGCTGTTTCGTCCATATTCCATATTCTTTGGGGATCACTTAAAACTTCAATGTCACTTTTCAGTAATGTGCATACTTCGGAAAACCAAGCCCTAATTTTTTCTTCAGAAATAGCAGCACGTGCTTTAGTGATATATTCAGCATGCTTTTGTTTCACAATGGAATTGCGTTTAAGGAAAGAGTCGAACCACTTTCTTCCTGGTTTATTATGCACAAGCTTGCTTTTCTCAACAATTTTCTGAATAGATCAGACCATCTTTATTTACAGGAAAACCATTGGCTGCGTTTGTGATGATCCACTTCACTAGTTTATCTTCAACTTGTTTCCCCAAAATACATTTCTTTCCCACACGTTCAATGTTTTCTGATGTTTTGGCAGATATTTTGTCCCTCAAAGTGGTTCTAGGAATTGCGAATAATTGGCTGGCTTTTAATGTAGGCATGCCATTTACTTTTATTTCGTGCAGAGCTTCAGAAAGTTGTTGAGTGTATTGCTGTATTGGACCTTTGTTTCTTTTTCTGCCTTCTACCTGCTCTCTTCTTTTTTCTAATTTGTTTCGAGGCATGGTGACATCTAAGTATAACAAAATACCTAGGTAGTATTAAGTGGCTAAAAATGGTATAGTCCCATTTATAGCCCTTCTGTGGCTATAAATGGAAAACCTCTAGTTCAGTGTTCCATTTATAGCCACTTATAATTTCAGTATTACAAGTCGGAAAACAATATTATTTAGGAGATTAAAGCGAATTGAGTACTTTCCTAATGTGGAACAAATTAATCATTCAACATTTTTATGAACTTACTAATTAAAAAGTAAATTTACTTACCGACGATCTCTTAACAAAAGTTGCAAGAAAACACGTGTTTGCTGATACCTGTTGCAGTTACGAAGTCTGTCTTTATAGTTATGTACACTAGGCGCATGAGCAATACAGAATCTGCTCTTGTCATATTTGGCGCGACTATTTGAAATCAATAGTAGAACATACGGCATAATGTAGCTTAAATAAAAGCATATAAAAGCGTAAGTGGCTATTACCGGTGCACCCACCCTACAGCTCGATAACGTAAACACTTCGTTTTTTATTGTTTTTATGATGTACATACGTGACTCTCAGCAAATTATTTGTAGGAGCAGCGCTGATTTCATTTTAGTCGTTGTTAAACTTAAGCCAGGCATATTGCATGCATTTATGCCGCGGGAGTGACACAATTGGCCAAAATATTAATTGTGTTATTAAATGTTTCTTTTAATAATTTGCTTACGAATAAAATCACGTTCGCTAATGTAAACATTTCGATAATGTGAACACACTCAGGTCTGAATTAGTTCACGTTATCGAGCGTCAGCTGTATTTCCGAATCAAAATATGCATTACAAAAACACGTTTGCGGTATCAATGCTTTCAATATACATACAACATATTGCAGTCCCAGTATGTATAGGTACCATCAAAAATATAAATGAAAAAAAAACAAAGAAACATCTAGCTGACATCACAAACCAGCAAAACAGACTTCCGCCGATACAATCTTCCAGATACCTTCAAAATGCTGCTTTTTGCATTTACAAATTAATTGGGGTGTTAATTGTCTTGGTTTAAATCAATTTAAACGTAATTAAAGAAACTAATTAACGGAGTATCAGTATTATATGTAATTATGGCAGCGTATTACAACTAGAAAAAATGTTGTATCCCCCTCTGAATCGAAACTGGGCTTTTCGCCTGACTCTGGCTCTTCCATACATGGGTCCAATCAGTCTCTTTGTTGTTCAATGTTATTAGTACATATAATAGTGGCACATAGCAAATTCCCCTTTTTCATAATTTAAACATATAAAATGAATATACTAAAGCCCTAACACCTGCAATTGGTAACACTTGAAACAAACTAATTTGTAAATGAGAAATGCCCTATTTAAGAGTATGTGTTTTGCTGGTAAGTGATGTCACCTGGATTTTTGTTTTATTTTCGATTTTACGTTAATGCGAAACTAATTTGAACTCACATGCCAAATCCACAACATTTATATAATTGTTTAGGATAACTCTTAGAGTAAACAATTATTTAATTAGCAGTTCCTAAAAATTATTTAACATTCGTCGGAATAGCCAAAAATATATTTTTTTTACTACTAACATGAGAAAAACTTATTGTTTACCTCATTTGTGTAATGAGAAGTAGTTCATTATTAACCTAGGTAAATAATAATAATTCATTATTTACCTAGGTTAATAAAGATAATGAAAATTATCAAAAAATATGAAAATCACTAGCCGCTGCCTCTCGAAGCTCAGGCGGAGTACAGTTTTCCATTTCTAAATCACTGTCGCTTTGTTCGTTAAGATTCTCAGCCATATTTTAATATTTTATTGTAATACTTTTACTTAAAACCTTCCAATTATTTTAAAATAATGACGTTCATTGGAACCCATCAGTTTCAATTGTTTTATTCGTTGCCTTGATAACCGAGCCCCAGGCTACTTAATATTTCGATATGTTTGAATAATAGGGGAAATGGCTAATTTTAAAATAAAAATAAGATCTTTTGGTGTTAGTTCGGCTATTAGTAGTAAAAAAAATACTATATATACTTCGGTTGAGAAGGCAATTATTTACCTCGAAAATTATATCCTTCGGCGCTACGCGCCTCAGGATATAAAATTTCTCGGTAAATAATAGCTCACTTCTCAACCTAGGTATATAATATACTATTATAGT